>JAWDGP010003810.1:5000-7500 GCA_033675545.1 Elysia crispata
ACAGGGAGAAATAGAGGGACAGAACGGCAGAGAGTGAGAGAGACACAGACCGACAGATTTTATGACAAACAATAACACTAACAAACTTAATTCTTGCATAAAATCCAACCACTTGGCGGTTCATCAAGGCCCAGCTGTGTCGCTTCCACTCGATAATTACCAAGAAGATACATGTAGGTAATTTTCCATCATAGGTTATTCTACATCTTAGGTATTTCTCCATCATAAGTAAATTTCCATCTTAGGTAATTCCCCATCGTAAGTAATTCCCCATTATAGGTAAATTTTCATCTTAGGTAATTCTCCATCTTAGGCAATTCTCCATCTTAGGTAATTCTCCATCATAGGTAATTCTCCATCATAGGTAATTCCCCATCATAGGTAATTCTCCATCATAGGTAATTCTCCATCATAGGTAATTCTCCATCATAGGTAATTCTGCATCACTTAAGTTGATCCTCTGCGATGTTGTTCAGGAATACAGGCGTTGGTTGTTGTTGTTGTTGTTGTTGTTGTCAAACTTAGTGACACGGCAGATTTCAAGTCTCACCAGCAAAAAAAAAAAAAAAAAGGCGGTAACATCAGCACACATCCACATTTTCATCTTTAAGTTTCTCCTTATTTTCCCTACCACTTAGACCCCCCCCCATATAAAAAAAAAACCCACATTTTTTTTTACATTTAGCTCACACCTCTCTCAGCCTCAACCCTCCTCTCCTCTCTCTCTATCTCAATCCCTCTGTATCCCATCTATCCTCATCTATCTCTCTCCACGACCCACACCACTGGACCCTGGTCCACTCTCCCTGGCCACCACACGTCCAGTTCCAGTTGCCTCGTCTTAAGTTTCTACCTCGATTCTCTAGACAGCCGCTGGGCTCAGGTCAAACACGAGACGCCATCAAATAAAGATCTTTCTCTCTCTCTCTGTCTCTGTCTCTCTATCTCTCTCTCTCTATCTCTCTCTGTCTCTCTCTGTCTCTCTCTCTCTCTCTCTCTGTCTCTCTCTCTCGCTTTCTCTGTCTCTCTGTCTCTCTCTCTCTATCTCTCTCTCTCTATATATCTCTCTCTCTCTCTCTCTCTCTCTCTCTCTCTCTCTCTCTCTCTCTCGCTTTCTCTATCTCTGTCTCTCTCTCTCGCTTTCTCTATCTCTGTCTCTCTCTCTCTCGCTTTCTCTCTCTCTCTTTCTCTCTCTCGCTTTCTCTCTCTCTCTCTCTCTCTCTCTCTCTCTCTCTCGCTTTCTCTCTCTCTCTCTCTCTCACTCAGTTTTGGCTCTCTCCCTCTCACTTTCTCACTCTATCTATTTATCTCTCTCTCGCTCTCCCTATCCATTTTCCCCTCTCTCTATCTATTTATCTCTCTCCCCCTTTCTCTATCTCTTTATCTCTCTTTTCCTCTCTCTATCTATTTATCTCTCTCTTTCCCTCTCTCTATCTATTTATCTCCCTCTCCCCCTCTCTATCTATTTATCTCTCTCTTTCCCTCTCTCTATCTATTTAACTCTCTTTCCCTCTCTCTATTTATCTCTCTCCCCCTCTCTATCTATTTGTCTCTCTCTCCCCCTCTCTATCTATTTCTCTCTCTCCCTCTCTATCTTTTTATCTCTCTCTCCCCCTCTCTATCTTTTTATCTCTCTCCCCCTCTCTATCTATTTCTCTCTCTCCCTCTCTATCTTTTTATCTCTCTCTCCCCCTCTCTATCTATTTCTCTCTCTCTCTCTCTATCTTTTTATCTCTCTCCCCCTCTCTATCTATTTCTCTCTCTCCCTCTCTATCTTTTTATCTCTCTCCCCCTCTCTATCTATTTCTCTCCCTCCCTCTCTATCTATTTATCTATCTCCCTCCTCTCCCTATCTATTTATGTATCTCCACCACCCTCTCCCCCTCCACCCCTCATGATCGCCAAATCCACTCAGCGACGACGTTAACACCCTCAGCTCCGATCTTTGTGTTTGTTTTTATTCATCTTTTTTCCTTCTCTTATCACAGTTGACGGCCATAGAAGATGGGAGGCTCTGGTGGAGGAAATGGAGATCATTCTGGGAGAGGAAGCCAGTCAAAAACACGCGTTGTTTTGATAATCGCAAGATTAAATAATACGGGTAGCTGCCGTGCTTGAAGCATGGTGGTAGTGATAGTTGTTGTGGAGGAAGTAGTAGTAGTAGTAGTAGTAGTAGTAGTAGTAGTAGTAGTAGTAGTAGTAGTAGTAGTAGTAGTGGTAGTGGTAGTGGTAGTAGTAGTAGTAGTAGTAGTAGTAGTAGTAGTGGTAGTGGTAGTAGTAGTGGTAGTGGTAGTGGTAGCAGCAGTAGTAGTAGTAGCAGCGGTAGTGGTAGTAGTAGTAGTAGTAGTAGTAGTAGTAGTAGTAGTAGTAGTAGTAGTAGTAGTAGTAGTGGTGGTAGTGGTAGTGGTAATGGTAGTAGTGTTAGGAGGAGGAGGAGGAGGAGGAGGAGGAGTGGAAGAACCAGCAGCAGCATCCTATCGTACCCGGCTCACACAGCTGC
>JAWDGP010003810.1:12500-17500 GCA_033675545.1 Elysia crispata
TAATGGATCCGCAAACATAGCCAACCCGCCGCCGAGAATAAAATCCCGTCGCGTATAATCACAGAAAGTCTGCCATGTCTCTCTCACACAGGCGACAAGGGACGCGAGGTTTATCACACACGCTGGCCGGCAGGTGAAACATCAACACAGCAAGGGCCTAGATCTAAGCGCGGCTTGTCTGCGAGTACCGGTACTCTAGGCATCTGGCATTGTTCACACTGACAAACACAGGAAGAAAAACTGACGCCAGGCACTTAGGGCAGTTAGTAGGGAATACGGGGAGTTTCTGCGAGTTATTCGGCGCTGAGTTTCGATTTAAACCGTAAATAACTTATCCGCAAAAAGAGAGGGAGGGGGAGAGAGAGAGAGAGAGAGAGAGAGAGAGAGAGAGAGAGAGAGAGAGAGGCGGAGAAAGAAAGAGCAGATGACAACCTGTTATGTTTTGTTCATGTTACGGGTCAAGGATCAGGAAATGAAAGAAATCCGGTCGCGGTTTGATAATACTCTAGACCCCAAATTGTCACGGCAATTCGTGCAGCACTAATTCACCAATGAATAAAATGCTGAAGCTCCTGATTTAATGACGTCAAAAGCACAAAATCCACAGGGAAACAATTATATATCAAATTTACGATCTTTCTGCTTCCTTGCTTCTGGCTAAAAACGGATCTGGTGTCACTTATCAACAAAGAGAGCTTTAATTTGATAATAATAATAATAATAATAATAATAATAATAATAATAATAATAATAATAATAAATATAATTATAAAAATGATAATAATAATAATAATAATAATAATAATAATGATAATGATAATAATAATGATAATAATAATAATAATAATAATAATAATAATCATAATAATAATAATAATAATAATAATAATAATAACAATAAGAATAATTATGATAATGATAATAATAATAATAATAATGATAATAATAATGATAATAATAATAATAATAATAATAATGATAATAATAATAATAATAATAATAATAATAATAATAATAATAATAATAATAATAATAATAATAATAATAATAATAATAATAATAAAGACGTACGAAGAGAATTGTTAACATATGATTAAACACTGCAAGATAATTTCTTTTCTTCTTTTTTTTTCTTTTTTTTAAATGTCAAAATCGAAGAAAAAAAAAAAAAAAAAAAAAAAAGAAAGCAAGGTGGTTCGGTTCTTACTGAGAGGAAAGTAAAACACATTCACTTAATCTTTGGTAAAACTCATTGTTTCAAGTCAGGGCGTCAAGAATTCACAACTTGCATCAAGATAAAAAAAAAAATAAAAAAATAAACATATATGTAAAAATTCCAAGGTAACACCTTATTCATACACATTCATTTTTACAGGAGTGAAATCACACCCATATAATTATGAACAGAAAATGAATGTGAAAAAAAAAATATTAATAAATGTTTTTTTCAAGAATTTAATAAGAAGAAAAAAAGGTATTGATAATCATTTTCCACTATGCCAGCGTAAAAACTTGACTTCCATGTTTTCTATTTAACAAGTAAAACATGAAAATTTGATATCGAAACTTGCAGAAAATTGCAATGCCCAGCAGCGAGTCAAAAAGATGATGATACAAAATATAGTACTTCAAAACACGATGTATATAGAATACAAACAAACCAATAACATAACAATTCGCTTTTAAATACGAATAAACGGAGATAGAAAGGATGAAAGTCAGAAATAGGCAGAGAAAGATGAGGCACAGAGAGAGAGAGAGAGAGAGACAAAGAGAGAGAGAGAGAGAGAGAGAGAGAGAGAGAGAGAGAGAGAGAGAGAGAGAGAGAGAGAGAGAGAGAGAGAGAGAGAGAGAGAGAGAGTATAATCGATGTACTGGTAGAGACCTTTTTTTGTGACGATGAACTGTTTTCATTTATAAACAGCAAATTTCCAAAATGGATATTTAATGCGTATACTCACCAAGCCCTTAGTAAACATCTACATGTAAATTATGTTTTTCTAAATATTGCATTTTTATAAAACATTTAAAATATTTTTGATTTTGGCAGATTTGTAATGAAAAAAACTCAGTAATGTGATATTGTTCTCTCATGTTTTTGTTTTTATCAGAACAAGACAGACAGACTAGAGAAAGTCACTGTACAGACTAAGCTAAGCCTCATTAGACCATCAGTGTCACACTTGTTAGTATTTTGAGCTGATAAAAATTATTTGCAATTCTGGAGAACTTACTCTGATTATATATAAATTTATGTATTCCTTAAATTTAAGCAGATGTCGAGATAAGTAGCAACTTTTAATGTTGTACCAAACTGATATCTTGATAGATATCGATTGGCATATATAACTCATAAGTTTAGCTTTTGAGTAGGACTTGTCTAAAACTTTTATAATTTAAGAATGTAAATATTTCATATTACACCATATATATATATATGTATCCCCCCCCTCCCTCACTCTCATGCGCAAATTTGCTTCAAACTAAAGATCTGACATTGAAGAATAGAACTAGTGTTACTTCTTTTTTTTTTTTTTTTGTCTTTCCTTTATGTGTGTTCTTTAATTAGAATTAAAATGTAGGTGAAAGAATCTGCCATTGATGATTCATGAACAATTGTTAAAGTGAAACTGAATATCAGCATGGAAACATGATGCATTTTACTTTTTTCATTTCTGAAAATATGAGCCTCAATGTGAAGCATCTTTTCACAAGCTTGGTCTTCTATTTACTGTTAACTCTTCATTTAAGGTTTGAAATTATAGCCTAACAAGTATTTGTTTGGTTTGTTTTTATGTTGTTGTTTTTTTTTTTTTTTTTTTTGTTTTTTTAATCAACTTACGGTCTGATGCACTTAAAGTTAAACATCTTTTGATTATATGCTAAATTTTTAGATCTAGATCTAGACCTGTATAAGTTCGCCAGAGTCTAGTAGATTCTAAATCTAGATCTAGAAACCTCTTCGTTTAAAATTCAGTAATTTTGCTTTCATTACAGACAGGACCTAGGAGATCTAGATCTACATTATCTAATCTAAATATCTAGATCTAGGAAAGATTTATGACATTATCTAGAATCTTGATTTGAAATTTCGAGACATTTCAATAGCTTTATAGATTCTAGATCAAAATCTAGACACACCTGTAGGGCATCTAATGACCTACATCTTGAGATGTGATTAAATCAAATAATAAAAACTTACCTTTAGTCTTCGATCTATGAATGAATCGCAACATCGCTCCCAATTCTACTTGTATGGTCTGCTGAAAACACAAAACGTGTATCCATCCAGGTAAATCCCGTTATTATGTCATCCGCCGGGCAAATTACTCATGACATAAATTAAAAGCTGTTCTATGAAGCTTCCACAGGGAGAGTTTGTAATAATTAAAATGCCGTGTGTTTGTTGACATAGTTCACAATGCCATGAACCAAGGGAGAGAATTCAGTATGGCTGCGCTTCCGTCACCCGCCTTCACAGGTGGGCGATTTAAAGCCACTATAACGTGTGTTCCGGTAAATCTCTACAAGAGCACCTAACTGAGCCAGCTGCAATAGTACTGAGACTTGCAATTTTTACTGTGTTGGTCTAATAATCGATTCCGCCCCATCGTAGGTGTGCTTCGGGAATCTCCCCTACTCTCAAGTCCCACCATTCACCAAACCTTGGTTGTAAAAATACTCAAACGGAAACCTGAATAAAATTATTTAGACCTGACCTTCACTCTGTCACTGATAGGACAAGGAATTTTCCTCAGGATGTCGGAAACAAGGAACAACACACACACACACTCAGAATATCGAGCACACAATGCTGTAGAGGAGGGTGTGTTATGAGCACGATTTCAAGGCAGACTGATAAGGCACAAGAAGTAACAGGACACAGAATTCTCTTTTAGCGGCCTTGGGACAAAAGAATGCAATAGGGAGGGAGGATAGCGTGTTGCTGCCATGGACAAAAGGCACTGATGAATCAAAGTGTGTGTGTGTGTGTGTGTTGGTGGGGACAACAGAGTTCTATATTGAGTCCTTATTGTACCCTAATGGGCAGGGCTAGAGAGATATGCCGGATGATCTGATTTCAAGAGCCGTATTATAAACATTCGTAATAGAATTATATCGTAAACTCAACGAAATAGGCAGATAAGGCAAGAACAAGGGAAATGGGTTAATTTTCGCGAGAAAAATAAAGGAAAGTGAAAAATAATTTTCCTTGATTTTGTGAAATTCAGAGAACGTTAATCCCGCATTATGTGTGGGTTTTTTTTTTTTTTTTTTTTTTTTTATATGAAGCACTAATTAGAATCATTTCTTTCACATTAGTTTCAGCGTTAAAATCGGTACCCTGGCTATTTTGTCTACAGGATGCATAAAGAATAGTTATATAATTTTGCAAAACCCAAACCTATTTACAGAATGATATTTTTTCTAAACATTCATTATCAAGTAGATTTAAATAACTGCGCGGCTAAGGAAGTGCGCTTTTATTCTCTAAATTGCGAAAATTCAAAGCTTTTTAATGAGCGTTTCATAGGATCTAAGAATAGACTGGGAAAGCACATACATGTAATTAGTCGATTTCCTTTACTGTCTAACACAAACGTTAAGCATGTATGTACCAATAACATCAAAATCACAAGGGATCCTAACGTTAATTTGTCTTTTTTCAAAAAAAAAAAAAAAAGTATAAAGCTTAAAAGAAGAAACGGGAGTTTTTAAACGTATAACCAGAACACCTGTGACTACCGTATAAAGTGCATAATGATGTACTGCCTTGCGTGAATTTATTTCATTATACAAGATAAGTTTGGATTTTTACATAATTAGCCTTTCTTGTATTACACTGTTTTTTTTTTCAATGGTTTTTTTTTTTTTTGTTTTTTTTGTTTTTTTTGCTGTTTTTTTTTACCTGTTCAAGCCTTTATAATGTCTAGGTTTAGCCTACATATTAATTGTTCACAGTCAAGATATAAAATGTATTATTTTCCGTCTCTGAACAG
>JAWDGP010003810.1:22500-35000 GCA_033675545.1 Elysia crispata
CAGACAGTAACAAAGACAGAGAGAGGGCCTTCAAGATAAGAAGGCAGACAGACAGACAGAGAGACATAAAGAAAGACAGAGAGAGGGCCTTCAAGATAAGAAGGCAGACAGACAGACAGAGAGACATAAAATAAGACAGAAATAGGACACAGGGAATTAATCAACACTTAGCACGACTATAACTGTATTACGTAAAAAGACGTGACATACATGCCACATAAAACAATGTTACAATGACAATGACATGCCACTCAACGACCTGGGAACAACATGACAGTAACCGGATGTGTCATGCATCGCTTAGAGATTCGATCCTCTCGTAAATTAAGATAGGTTCACACCAGCCAAGCCCTTCCCTGGCTCCCACACACTGAACAATAAACCTAAAGACGTGTGACCGCCATATCCGCATCTCCAGATCTATTGTTTAAAGCGGTTTATGTCACGCAATTTGTTGCTCTGCAGTTCCTCAAGTTTGATCTGACCTGATAAACAATTGACGCTAAGGTAGATTAGTTAAAAGAAAATACAGTAGAAGAGAAAGAAAGAAAGAAAGAATGTTAAAAGAAAATACAGTAAAAGAGAAAGAAAGAATGAATGAATGAATGAATGAAAAGTTAGGTCCTCAAAGTATGAAAAGTTGTTGGGAATGGGCGAGGGGGGGGTAAGCACTAGCACAAGTATTGGATTTTAACGGTATCACTGACAACGCGTTGAGCAAATTTAGAGAAAGAATTTAAAACGAGAAAGGATGGAAAAAAACGTGTGTCTGCAGTCGGTAGACCGTAGGGTTTACAATCTGGAGGTCTCTGGTTAGGTCCCCGCCCAGGGTATCAGGTGGAGGGGTTCAGTCCCAGCCAATCCGCCCTACCCCTGCCTTGAAGAAAAGCCATGGTCTTTTTTTTTTTTTTTTTTTTTTTTTTGGGGGGGGGGGCGCGGGGTTAGGAGATGTGAAAATCTCTAAAGATCGGAATTGTGTATTGAAAGAAAGAGTGGAGGGATCAAGACAGGGAAACAAATTAAAATGTACATAAAAAGTAGAATATTTCTGTAAGCATAAGGGATAGCTAGATACAAAAGAATAAAAGTAGATAAAGAGAGAGAGAGAGAGAGAGAGAGAGAGAGAGAGAGAGAGAGAGAGAGAGAGAGAGAGAGTGAGGGGGAGAGACAAATAGAGGAGAGAGATGGAGGGAGAGAAAGAGAGAGAAAGAGAAAAAACAAAAAGAGAGAGAGAAAGACAGAGAGGAAGGAAGAGAGAGCAAGAAAGAGAGAGAGAGAGAGAGAGAGAGAGAGAGAGAGAGAGAGAGAGAGAGAGGGGGGGGAGAGAGATCGGGAAGAGATAAAAAAAATACCAGAGGAGAGGCAGAACGACAGAAGGGCAAACAAGTAAAGATAACAAGATAAAGAGGACGAAAATTCGCATAGATTACTCTACAATCATACACTGAAGTAAAACAACAAGGAAAATCTAAAGCTTGTCTCAGCATCTCCTGATCAAAAATTCAAACAAAGGGACAAAACTTACTGGACTTGGATTTCCGTGTCAGAAGAAGGAAGATGTTACTCCGGGTTCCCATACATGCCGCACACGCCATAGTAATATCGGTTCTCCAATTATGTTATTCTTCCTTAGTTGTTAAACTTATGGAGCTCCTAAGCGGTCAAGATTCTCATGAACATAGTGATTTCTCAAGTAGGTGTGAAGGTTCAAGACCTCTTTGTGATTTTTTTTTTTTTTGGTAGTAATGGTAACACAGTTCTGAATCCTTCCTGAACTTGCCTCAAGAATCGATTATAGATGTACACATTTTAGTATGTAAAATTCTTTGACATTTAAATAACGTTTTGGGGAATAAAAAAAAAAAAAAAAAATTAAGGAAACATACAGGCTTTGTTGAGGAGGATTTGAAGAATTGCTCTATTTCTCTTCCCGTGATATCTACAAGTGTTTAATATTGCCTTGCCGTTTGAAAGGAAACCACGAAATTCACGAGTAGAAAAAGAATTTTCCAATGAAAAGAAAAAAGCAACTGTACACCAGCCTCATTAGAAAGGCTTACTATGATATATTGAGAAAAGCCTGTTTATAAACCTGTTTCCTTGTTTACATGACAGTCTTCAGTGGCGAGTGTCTTGGTTATTGTAAATATCGAAGATTTCACACGCTAAGATACGCATCTCTTGTCGAAAATTGACAATGTTATTTTCCTGCTCCGGTCAGATCAACACACAATGTGACAATTATCACCTATAACTGGCGACAATTGATTCATTATTTTTTTTTTACTAGATTTTTTTGTGGAATTTCAAACTCGACACACAATTCTCAAGTCAGAGGTGAATAATCTCACGATCCTAGAAATTAAAAAAATCTAAGCGGAACTTGTTCCTCTTATAACTCCAGATGTGTCAGAAATAACGCGTCATTGCTGTCTAGCTGACGGAACTGAGTGCTTTTAGTTTGATGACACTGGACAAGTCAGGTCTGTGTCATACACGCCACTGTTTCAGCATGTCAGTGTGTGTGTGTGTGTGTGTTTAAGCTGACATGAATATTTTGATACAAAGTTACAGAATGATATGTTTTAAAAAGTGTGGAGCTGACTTTATTCAAGTACATGTATTTTTCTGAAGAAATAGAAATGGTTCAGAACTAGATATAGAAACTTTATCATCCGCTTTTAATTTGTTTTGTTTATTCTGATTTAAGATCGCCTTAATAATGGTTAGTTTTATTTTTCACTGCATACTGGTTTTAAAAAAAAAAACGTGAACATCTTGAAGAAACAAAATCTTTATAATTGTTTGAATAACGTCCCTATACACAACACCGCACTACCGTATCGTCCTTCACATCTACTGTAACTATACTGTGATTTCTATCAAAACGACAAAAGCCGTTAACGAATGAAACAAGATCTACTGGAACACGAACTCTCTGTGAATTGAAGTGTAGTTTAGTGCATGCTGGCCTCACACGGATATATCTTACCACCGAGTTTTTGGACAATAACGATAAAAATTATCCTTTTTTTTTGTATGTGCGATGTAAACCTCGGCTGAAGAATCAGTATTCGAAATGCATTACCTTCATGTCAAAGTAATGATGCATTCTATTTAAACGAATCTCAAATTTAAGCATTAACTGTTACTTTTTTAAAGTTTTTGTGATAATGAATTATTTTTCCTAGACAATCACGGCAGTTGCTGTACCATCTAATAACTTAATCGGCACACTTGATTGAGAAAACAGTAAAAGTAAAACGGTCGGCGCAGGAAATATTGAGATCCACAGTTATGAAATCAGGGAAGACACACTCTTGCCATTCAGGAAGTTTTACTGGTCGAGAAAGTTTAGCTTGGTTTCATCTACAATTCTCTTATCATGGATTTTCTTGAAAAACCGCAGATTGAGTAACTTAGAAACACGTTGAGCATTTAAGATCTACTCACGCTATATCCTAGAGTCAACCTTTAATAGGATTAGTTCACTAATACTATTTTGTAAAATTCAAACCTGTTTACACATTTTCATTTAACATCCATTACCATGTAGGTTTAAATAACTGCGCGGCTAAGAATTCCCGCAAGGCAGTGCACTTTTATGCACTTAATGCGAAAATGTACAGCTTTGTAATAAGCGTTTAAAAGGATCTAAAAACAGATTGGGAAATCACAGAATTAGTCGATTTCCTTTATTGACGCCAAACCTGCTGACGAAAATATAAATTCGTGATTTGAAGAAAATCCACTGCGTCCATTTTGACAGCATTTTTTTTTTTATTTTTACTTCATGCCATTTCCTGTCAACTCAGAAACGAACCGGCATCAAGCCGTTTGGCACAGGTAATGAACGAGGAGCCCAGGCCTGGATGAGAAGATCTAGACATCTACACATCTTCTACTAACACACACGACGACGATGCTCATCAGAAAAACCGTTCCTAGCTGTAGGACGGTGTAGGTGTGTACCAGTTGTTTACACAACCAGCTGCTGCTGTCAGCTGCATGTCCAGGAATGTCGCTCTGAAAAATGTCGTCTGCCTCAAAACGGTTAAGGTGGTCGATAGAAATTTCGCACTTAACGGGACGAGAAAAAAAAAATGGGAAAGGAAAAAATTCCGATTATAAAATACCGGGAGAAATCGGTATTGGAAGACCGCACCTGGGTTGGGGCAAAATATCAACCCAGACGTGGGATAGGTAGACATTTTGTTTGTAAGTGTCTAGATCGCTTTGTCTGAGAAAAGTTAACGACCTTGTAATTTTCGTAGTGTAAGGTTAGTTTGTCTTCATTGAATTGAGGGAGTCGAGCCCGGCGCGTTGGTTAAACATGACGTCATCAGACAGTTTTTGAGTAATGGCTCGATATAAAATGATGCACATTTTGTTCTTGAAGGTCCGCATAAAGTAAAGCGTGTAAAACAACGGTAAGTTTGGGAAAATTGAACTTTTCTCTTCTTCGCATAGTATTGGAGTTGATTTATTTACGTAAAGATTAAAATGTAAAGCCGTCACCCTTTCTGCGTAAAACAGATAACTTTTTGTCTTTGTGATAAAATTGTTTTCTCCCTTTGCGCTCTTTCCATTTTTATCTAGTGAGAAATTTTAAAACCCATCTCACATTGTTCATAATTTTTCGCACATTTCAGACAAACTGTTCGCAGAAATCGAAGAGCCTAGAGCAAAACCTTATTAATAACTGATCCATTACAACATATCAATTTTTTTGCATGTTTCGGACATAATTTCTTCAGCTCCGCCCTGCCTGACGGGGGCTTGTTCAATACACAGAGAAGGCCTGAGATCACGTGGTTGTGTACGGGCTATATCAAACAATCAATCAATTGAACAAATTAAATTTAAACTCATTTCACACCAAATTCGTCTAGCCCTATATCATGTATTTCAAATCACTACATATTCAATAACCACACCTTAAGCTCTGGTGCGTACATGCAAGAAACCAAATTGACGCTACTTTCACTCAGAAGGGAATTCCCGATAAACCGAACCTATTTCAAGAACCAAATCCGTTTGCACGAAGAAACACCTTACCGGTCTTCGATGTAGTCGGATTTGTCACGGTCTTATCCTTAAACCCGATAATCCGGTGCCAGATCGAGTAACGCCGACTTATGATGACACAATGCTCCTAATCCGTCCGGAGAAAACCTAATGTCCGAATGTCCACAGGTGTCCGCTGTCCAGCCCAGGCATCCAGTGTCCAGTCTCGTTGAGCGCTCGAAGAAACAATCATTCTGATTCTGAATGCCCTACTGCCCACGGAGAAGGGACAGCGCGTATTGTCTTCTAACGGTGTTACAGTTTCAGTTATGTTGCTTTTACCTTCGCTCCTCGAACATGAAACAGAATTAACTTTTGAGGAAGAAATTTGAACATGAAACAGAATGAACTTTTGGGGAAGAAATTTGTACATGAAACAGAATTAACTTTTGGGGAAGAAATTTGTACATGAAACAGAACTAACTTTTGGGGAAGAAATTTGTACATGAAACAGAATTAACTTTTGGGGAAGAAATTTGTACATGAAACAGAATGAACTTTTGCGGAAGAAATTTGTACATGAAACAGAATTAACTTTTGGGGAAGAAATTTGAACATGAAACAGAATTAACTTTTGGGGAAGAAATTTGTACATGGAACAGAATTAACTTTTGGGGAAGAAATTTGTACATGAAACAGAATTAACTTTTGGGGAAGAAATTTGAACATGAAACAGAATTAACTTTTGGGGAAGAAATTTGTGCATGAAACAGAATTAATTTTTGGGGAAGGAATTTGTACATGGAACAGAATTAACTTTTGGGGAAGAAATTGTTACATAAAATAAAATCAACTTTTTGGGGAAGAAATTTACCGTAAGCCTAAGGAGACAAAACGTATAATTAAATAATTATGCTCTTGGCCAAGTTTTGTTTCGATCTGTTTTGTTTTCAGTACACCTGTTCTTAACCCTTTCTTAGAGGACGCGGCAAATCTAATTCATTTTCTGCCTGAGGATACGTTCGACCCTGAGTCTGAAAAAAAACAAAAACTACAATGAGAATTTTCCGAGAAAACAACCGTTTGCCGTCCGGTCGCTTGGATTGTCGAGGACTTGGAGCGGCGCGGGTTTGTCAGCAAACATCATCGTCATTAGGGCTTGTAATGACCACTGACCACTGGTCAGTGAGTGCAGCTTGTCATGGGTATGATCAGCATGACTCATGGAAACTACAATCATGTATTCATTACTGTAAACAGCAGGAAACGTTGAAATGTCCTTATATGGGCAAAGCCTTGATTTACGCATGATTACAAGCTTACAGACATAGATAATAAGGCCTAATTGGATGATATCTCTCTCTCTCTCTCTCTCTCTCTCTCTCTCTCTCTCTCTCTCTCTCTCTCTCTCTCTCTCTCTCTCTCCTTCTATCTCTGATTCTTTCTTTCTGTTTCACTCTCTCCATCTCTTCCTCTCCTAACTCTCTTTTTTTCTTCTCGCTCTTTCTCGCGCCCCCCCCCCCCCCCCCACCACCACCACCACAACACCAGGACACCAGCTAGCTCGAGGGATAGAGCGCTTGACTGACAAGTAACAGGTCCCGGGTTCAAATCTTGACCAAGCCCGTTTTAGTGAAGGGACTGAGAGTCTGTAGCAGAACCAGCGACATCCCTGCTTCACTGACAGCTTTTGTCTCAATATAAGACTCTCCACGGAACGAATCACAACGGACAGTCATGTTCTGTGATGTGACAGCCGCAGAAGCTAACAGGTGAAATAGCTCGACTTTCGCTGTTCTCATGTTGATTAGAACCACTTATGACGTCACGTCTCTGCCTCCTTTTCACTTTATAATGATATCATTCTTTTTTTCACGTGAAACGAACTTTTCAGAAAAAAAAATTTGAGACAAAAATTTATTATTTTCAATATTGTTTTTAAAAAAATGGAAGTAAAACAGTCACTAATTGCTTCGATCTATTATTAGAAAGCAGTCCTCAGTGGTAGAAGAGATGGTACAAGAGGAAAGGGCAGACCCAGATGTCAGTTGTACGACGACATCAAAGAATGGACTGGCAACCAGCTTTACACCAACATCAAGCTAGCCGGGCCCAGGATCGTGTGACTTGGAGAAGCGTGGCAAGTCGACCCCAGAATGGCCCTCATCAGTCGGGATGATAAGGACAACAACAACAACAACAACAACAACAATAACAACAACAACATTATAAGAATCCTTTGTGAATTCCAACAAACACTAACTTAATGTAACTTGCACAGATCAAGCTCTAAACCAGATAACTGTAATCATTTTCACACAATATTCTTGTTACTCAATAAAGGAAATCGACCATTCCTGTACTTAGTCAATTTCTGTTTTTAGATCCTTTTAAATGTTTATTAGAAAGCTGTGAATTTTCACATTAAGGGCCTAGAACTCTGGAACTCGCTGTTAATGAAACATACATGATAAGGAATATTTAAAAAAAAAAAATATATATATATATATATATATATATATATATATATATATATATATATATATATATATATATCATTCTGTAAGTAGATTTGGATTTCACAAACTTAGTTAACCTGGCCTATTGTGAGGAGGAATGACGCAATCAAAATTCACATAATCATCAACAGACATATTACGCACTGCACACGATGTTTTTAGCTAACATAACTATAATTATTTACAAAAAAAAAAAAAAGCCACAACCATCGCAAATTAAAAACATTTCGATCACTTAATTCTCAGAATCGGGAATATCCACACCACGTTTCGCAGAAACTCGATCGATCTAAATAACACAGTAAGTGATAAGATCAAAACCTAATACATATCAAATTACACTAGTAGAATTCATTAGTTACAACTGATCCAGATCTGGATACCACTGCATGTCACGTACTAGGAGCAGTTACTCCCCAGTGACGACAAGATATTCATGCGACGTGCCCAGGTTCTGATGTCAGACTCACACCTGTCATAGCTCGGATCGTTTCGCCGAGTCTGGTATCACCATGTGAGACCCGCTATGTGTGTGTGGATTGTCTATATCTCCGCTACACGAGAGAGAGAGAGAGAGAGGGGGGGGGGGAGGGAATCGTGTTGGTGGTTCTGTGGTTTGTTGGTTGGGTGGTTACTTCCTCCATCTCTGCCCGTGAACGACTCGTCTTCGTCGCGCAGGTCAGAGCCCCCCGTGGTGCATCATGGGAATTTCTAATGTTTGTGAATCACCCACAGGACACGGTCTGAACTCTGGAGTCCTCAAGGTATTCCCCCTCCTCCCATCCTCACCAAAACACACGAACATACACATCCTCCTTATCTCCATCTTCTGTTTGCTCTTTTTCTTCTTTTTTTCTTTTTATTTACTATATCGATACAGAAGCATGTTGGACTCTCTCTCTCTCTCTCTCTCTGTCTGTCTGTCTGTCTCTCTCTCTCTCTCTCTCTCTCTCTCTCTATCTATCTATCTATCTATCTATCTATCTATCTATCTATCTATCTAACTATCTCTTCTCTTTCTCTCTTCCTCTCTCTCCCTTACTCTCTTTCTGCGTGTCCATCTCTCTCTTCACCGTCTCTCTCAACCCCCCCCCCCTCTCTCTCTCTCTTTCTCTCTCCTTCCCTCCCTCTCTCCCAGTCTACCCCTCTTCACCAGATACGCCCCTGAACCATGAAAGCCGAGAAGCGTTTCAAACATTACTCACCTCATCCCATCAGATCAGTTAAGGAAATCGCGCACATTCTCTGGTCACATGCCCATCTTTTCCCCTCTTCCCCCCTCTTCTCCCATTCTCACGAAGATGGTAGCCATTTAACTTAAATCCGGACTCTGCTCACGTTTGCAATGGGCGTGGCGGCGCTTGAGGGCAGAAGAATCGATCCCAGGATAAAAATAACTGGGGGCTTTTTCCCCCGGCTTGTTGAATAAGGTTGGGATACATCTCTGACGTCATCTCCGAAGGTCGCGCTGGGCATGACATCATGCTCTTCGTGGAGAAGCGAAATAGAAACTATCTATGTACCCAGAGTAGGGTGATGGTCAGGAAAAACGAGAGAGAAGAGAGAGAGACAGAGAGAGAGAGAGAGAGAGAGAGAGAGAGAGAGAGAGGGAGAGAGAGAGAGAGACAGAGACAGATACAGATAGACACACAGAAACATAGACTGAGACACAGAGAGATACAGAGAGAGACAGACAGACAGAGAGAGAACCAGACAGGCAGACAGACAAACAGAGAAGCAGACAGACAGACAGTTAAAGGAAGAACGGAGAGCGTGAGAGAAAAGATTCCAATAGGAGGCAAGGAATAGAGAAATAGATAGATAGTACTTTTTATAGAGAAATAGAGCGGGTGGGCGAGGGAGTTACACACACAAAAAAAGAGAAAGTGAGAGAGAGAGAGAGAGAGAGAGAGAGAGAGAGAGAGAGAGAGAGAGAGAGAGAGAGAGAGAGAGAGAGAGAGAGAGAGAGAGACAGGCAGACAGACAGAGACAGAGACAGAAATATTATTCATACCTTAGCTCCCATTCCCTGATCCTGTATACTCAACAGAAATCAAGACTTCTCTCTGTCTCTCTCTCTGTATATTGTTTTCAACAAACTTTATGGAACAATAAAAGAAAAGAAAAAAAAAAAGAAAGAAAGAACACCAGTATCATTAATTTTCTCTGGTATTTCCATGTTTGTCGAATGGTCCGCGTCCACACCATCCATGACGGACTGGGAGCTGAACTGTTACTATATATAGCCCGACTGAGCAGACAGGGAAATACCCCGAACATGGTGGAGTCACGTGACAATTGAATCTTTTGTCATCGTATTACACCGCCAAACATTTCTGGCCAAGCTAATGAAACTATGTCCACTATATCCACCCCTACCTTATATTCCATGCCATCACTTACCGCCCCATCACCCCCCCCCCCCCCCCCCCCTTTTTTTTTTTTGCTAAGATCAGTGCTTCTTATTGGTTCGTAATAGATTAAACGTTCTATGACGTCAGGTCACAAGTTCGGCCTTGATTTGTCATACATTATTAGTTGTGGACGGAGAGAGACACTTTGCTAAAAATAAAAAAAAAATAAAAAAAATATTGCAGCCAAAAGATAAGGCTGTGTTTCTCTCCGACTTATCTTCTGCTTCTCTCGATTGACTCTTTCCTCATTCTCTTTCTTTCTTCATTTTGCTCATTCATTACTCTCTCCTTTAAATCCTCTATCTTGTTATAGGGATCTCCTTCTCATCTTCTCCCTCTCTCTATTCTCTGTCTGTCTCTCTGTCTCTCTGTCTCTCTCTCTGTCTCTGTCTCTCTCTGTGTCTCTGTGTCTCTCTCTGTCTCTGTCTCTGTCTCTGTGTATCTCTCTCTCTCTCTGTCTCTGTCTCTCTCTTTCTCTTTCTTTCGTTTCTCTGTGTCAGAGGGTGGTGGTGGTGGGGTGGAGTGTGCGAGAAGTGATCATGCAACAAGGCAACAACCTCCATCACAAATTAAGGGGGAAAAAAAAGGGGGGTGGGGGGGATACAAAACAAAACAAAAACAAAAGAAAACAAAAAGTTCTTTTACGCATAACCCAAAAATTCCTCATCTTTATTCAAGAGGAATACAAAATTTTTCCGCACGCACACAACCATACACACATACACACATAAACACTTGCAGCGCATCGAATTCCATCACAGTAGCGGGGGAAAATGCGACGCAGAAAAATAACAGCCACACAAACACACAAACACGCACAATACGCACACCAAGCTAGCGCGCCAAAACGCTAACGGCTGGCGATCCCGTACCCAATCAATAAAACAGAGAGACGCACCGGCGAAGGAAAGTTTGTCCCAAGATTCAAGGCACGGGGGGGAAAAAATAACAGTAAAAATAGTCGTGACACATACGGAGAGTCCCGATCTAAAAATAGATCGATCGATCTGCGTGCCGCATTGTAGAAGGAGAGGAGTGTTGTTATTCTCGTTTGATCTGTAAACAAAATATCGATTTTGTTTTGCTTTGTTTTGTTTTTATTTCACGGCTGTAAAACGATGAATTAAAAGGTATTTGTTAAATGTGTTAAATGATATTAGAGGGATAAATAAATACAGAAAAAGAAAGAGAGAGAGAGAGAGAGAGAGAGAGAGAGAGAGAGAGAGAGAGAGAGAGAGAGAGAGAGAGAAACAGGCAATTGGACAGGAAGATGTACTCATAGATAGTCAGAGAAAGAAAGAGACATAGAGAGAGAGCGAGAAAGAAAAACAGGTATTTAAAGAAGAGTAGAGGGAGTAAAAAAATATGCCTTTACTGTAGACAAGGGTTGAAAGGTTACGATGATCACAGACTGGAGGAAGAAATTGCTCTGTACAAGTTAGACAAGAATTTTCATTTTCGACTAGTTCTATTTGTTAATTCTTATTTAAACCCTCCACTTTCCCTCATTCTTTTTGTCTCTCTCATTCTCTCGTTCCCTCTAAACTTTCCTTTCTCCCACTTACCGTCTCCTTTAATTCTTCCTCTCACAAATTACTCTTTATCTGAATAGCCGTCTCTTTCTTTCTTTCTTTCTTCTCTCTCTCTCTCTCACTCTCTCTCACTCTCTCTCTCTCTCTCTCTCTCTCTCTCTCTCTCTCTCTCTCTCGCTCGCTCACTCGCTCTCTCTTACTCACTGTTGTAATTCACCATTTACTGCATGGTACCCCACTCACCTCTACTTAGTCCAACACTTTCTTCCTTCTCAGCTAAAATATCGAGAGTAGCCCAGACAAGATGATCGTTATTGAAACATGTTGGTGTCGCTAACTTGACAATCTGTCGCCATTCTAAAACACACTATACATCGCGCCCGATCATTAAACGGTTTTGACACTGACGGAGATGAAGGTCTATTAAAAATCCAAGAGCCAGTAAACTGGGAGTCGAGTTGCGCATGCGTGCACACTGTCAACTTCCTGACTTCTTTTACGCACAGATTGGAGAGGAAAATAATTTTTTCCTGTTAAAAATATTAAAGTTGTTCGAAAATAGAATTAATTCACATACAGGTATCGTAAATAATGATGTTCTACGTTAATTACAAAATAAACCTTTTTTACCTTAATACATCTAAATTATGTGCAATAGATGTATATAATAGCCTGGAATAAAAAAAAAAAAAAAAGAAGAAAGAACTATTGCAGTGACTCATTTTTCAGACGTTTAACCCAATAATGGAGTCTGGAACTTTTTTGCATGTATTCTTACAATAATAGCATCTGGTGATGAGCAATTTGAGATGAATAAGTTCAATAATAGAAACGTATAACTCAAACCTATTTTCTCGTTTTTCTTCTAGAAACGTAAAACTCAAACCTGTTTTCTCGTTTTTTTTTCCTAGAAACGTTGAACTCAAACCTATTTTCTCGTTTTTCTTCTAGAAACGTAAAACTCAAACCTGTTTTCTCGTTTTTTTTTCCTAGAAACGTTGAACTCAAACCTATTTTCTCGTTTTTCT
>JAWDGP010003810.1:40000-45000 GCA_033675545.1 Elysia crispata
AAACTGTAATTTTGCGGAAATTCTATGACGCTCTTTTTTTTTAAAAATTCCGTTTCATGTGTTTTTCAACCATTTCTTAAAAAAATAAATAAATAAAAATAGCCGCAAAGATGAATTTAGACAAAATTTGAAAGCGCAGTTTGTTGTTACAGAGCTTTTTATAGTAAGCTCTTGTCCGAAGTTATAAATTTGATCTTTGAAATGAAATCAAATAAATTTCATACACGCCTGTATTGTGACCGTGAGGATGGGTAGTATGTTATATAACCTTGTCCAACTAATCTACACCATGGCTAAAAATCGAGACTTTTCTCCTACAGCCTGCCTTTCGCGTAGTATTTTCTTTGCTTCAAATACAAAAACATGGAAAAACAAGGTTGCTTCTCTTTTAAAATAATTTTATCTCACGATAAACAATAAACACGGAAGTTCTAAATTGTTCAAAGTCCACAAAGCCCTAATGGCTGCAGAGATCTAGATAAAAATATTTATCCCTGCACTTCTTATATTGCTTTCAAAACGAATGTGTCAATTTCATCTGAACCTCTGAAAAAAATGGCTTATCACCGCAAGAAAACTTATATCTAGTTAAGACCTGTCCTTGAAACGAAAAAAAAACAACCCCACCAATATCTATTTTTCCTAGATCTAATTAGCTCTACGGGATGGTCTATGTCTTATCTATAAATCTGGTGTGAAGAAAACAATAGATCTCGTGTGCTGCCACAGATGGACACAGCCCGGCATTAGCTTCCTAGCATTATCTTTCCTCTGTTGGTTTTGGTGACAATTCTGCCTTGTCACGTTTTGGCGTAGAGATTATAAATTCTTTTTTTTTTCCATTGTTGTTGCCTAGAGCTCAATGTATATTTTGTCAGATTATTCTGCGCTACCAGTATACTAGATCTTCATTAAGTGTGTAATCTGTGTTGGTAAAGATATCGTGTTATTCAGTTCTTCGTTACACACCAGTATATTGTGCATTAAATATCTATAATTAACCTGTCAATCATGCTTCACAGAACACACTGTTATACATTCCCTCTTACAGGACGTACTAAACCCTCAGCTAGAATCTACTTGGAAAATGTTTCACCGAGTGTAGAAGTGAGTCATAGATATCACACTGTAATATTCGAAGTTTTTCCTTCGTCTCAAGTTGATAAAAATAGGATTGAAATTTTTTTTCTCTCAGAGTGTGAAGGTATAATAATTATCACAGCTGAAATCTTCTAACACAATAAATCCTCCATCAATTTCCTACCAAGAACAAATTCTAGCAAAACTATCAGAACAGGGTACCGAAAAAGTGCTGGAGAAAATAGAGAATCTATAAGATAAACACGTCAAGCGGACCAAAACATCCACTGCGCCTTCACCCACACGAGAACTAAGAACGGTAAGTCACAACAAATCCAAATACCAAAAACGAAGAGTCAGGGGAGATCACTACAGATGGAATGCGGGATAGTTACCGCCCCTCGCCGAGGCTCAGATTATCACCGTGGATCTAGAGATCTCGAGTTCTCGACATAACTACATAGGCTGACTGAATGATGGGCGGGAGTCGGACCCCAAACACACGGCTTTTCACAGCTGCAGCAGTGTCCAGCTAGCCGTGACGTCCGTGAGAGAGGTTGAAACTTAAAGCGGAAAAAGAAGGGAATTCTGTCTATTATTTCGAGTCGCTCAAGTTTCGCAAATACTCTCAAGACCATGAAAAACAAAGAATGGACCATAATACTCCGCGGATTAAGGCTAAAGATCGCCGAGATACTGACCACTCGAGATGGACGTGTAGTGACCAGGGGAAAGTAAACATTGTCCTGGTCATTCGGGAAAGAGGTTCAAGTCCTGTCCAGATCTTGACCATCAGACTTGCTATCTCCGGCCACCTCGAGGAAGTGACCATCACAGGAGTGAGTGGACGAGTAAACAAAGACACAACAGACTTGACCAGGCGCTGAACACACAAGGAAATATCCGAGGGTAATTGGCCGGTCATTCGAGGACAAAACCTGAGACTGGACATCATACCAAGCTTGATCCTCTACCGGGTTTTAAATATCTTGGATCTTTAATATTCTTCATTGTGTGTAGAGAAATTAAAATAAAGAACAAACTTGAGAATAGTTTTAATACTTCACACACACCAAGCTAGATCCTCTACCGAGTTTTAAATACTTTGGGTCTTTAATATTCTTCGCTGTATGTAGAGAAATTGAAATAGAGAAAAAATTTGAGAATGGTTTGAATACTTCACACACACACCAAGCTAGATGCTTTACCGGGTTTTAAATATCTTGGGTCTTTAATATTCTTCATTGTATGTAGAGAAATCGAAATAAATGGTGTTGCTGGTCCTGTAGTGATCTGGTCAGCTAAGGTAGGTGATTTCAATAAATAGCACCTTTTGGCCGATGATGGTGATAGCATAATATTCCACGCGCTATAATTATAAAAGTGCATCTTTCAAATCAATACAGTATATAAGATACAAGTTGATGAGAGACACAATTAATAGTGTCGTTGAAAAAAAATCTTTTCAACCAATAGATAATCGGACTGTTGGACAAAGAACAACCCATAAAGTGGTTGACATATTGTTTGATTGTCTCCTCGGATTCTGGAAAAAAAATATAGCGTCATAATTTCAGAAAATGCCGAAAGTTTAGAAACGTAAAACGTACAGCTTTGATAAATCACCCTGAGTTTGAAAAAAAATTTTTTTTCCACAAAATCTTTTACAAAATAACCCCTAAAGAAGATGAAGTGAAACATCCGGGGTTTCTCCTTGACTTTCGCGTCATATTGCTTGAAAAAACTGGAAAGGTTTAAAAAAGAAAACCTTAGCATCAGTTTCTGACCTTGAATATTGATTATTGAATCAGATAGTAAAGGGAAGGAGGAGGAGGAGGAGAAACTAGAAACTGGTCAGAGCTATTATTAATTTGTTTCCAAACTAACACAAAACACCGATGGCATACTCTAAGTAAACAGCAGATCTAGACCAGGCGGAGGTATAAATCTGCACCACTTCTCTCCCTCCTCCCTCTCTTGCTTCTGATCCCAGAAACCAAGGACTCTACACAAGCACCTCCTAATAAAGGAACAGACCGAAAAATGATAATAATAATAATAATAATAATAATAATAATAATAATAATAATAATAATAATAATAATAATAATAATAATAATAATAATAATAATAATAATAATAATAATAATAATAATAATAATAATAATAATAATAATAATAATAATAATAATAATAATAATAATAATAATAATAATAATAATAATAATAATAATAATAATAATAATAATAATAATAATAATAATAATAATAATAATAATAATAATAATAATAATAATAATAATAATAATAATAATAATAATAATAATAATAATTAAATACCAAGATGGATCCATGATGAGCCTCATTCCACTAGATCAAGTTTAAGTCCTCTACACTCTAATGTCTTGCAGCCTGACACAGTGGAAACATTACTGAAAAACCCACCATACACCACATCGCACTGTTTATGAACACCACAGCACGATGCTAGATCTAATCTAGATCTTATTCTATCTACACCGAGTTGAAACTAAATCTAGCTCTATCTAGACCAAGTTAGAAATTGATCTAGATCTATAAAGACCGAGTTTAAACAAGAGCTCAATCTATCTCGAAACGATTTTAAACTTCAGGTCTAGCTGAATGAGCCCCAGTCCATTCAGTTCGAAGCTAACATCACGCTGGTTGAGTTGGAGCCTTTGATGTTTGGTGGTGGACTTAATTAACCTAGATAGAAATACTGGGCCCATACATCATCACACATCACAGATCACACATTGTGTGGGATGGACGCAACGGAGTTCAGTCCCACTTTTTTTTTTATTTTAGAAGATGCGAGAAGATAATTTTTGTAGGTTAGTAGTGCTATTTCATACTTGGGATATATTGGACGAAAGTTGCAAATATGAAAGTTGGGAATTTTTCGATCATCTTAAATCCCGACGAAAATATTGTTCCGGTACAGCTAAGAACAATGAAGATTAGAGTCAGACAAGTCGGTAGCGAATATTGGATTTCTGAAATGCTTAGAGAGATTTTGATTTATGTTAAATATTTGAAATTATAGAAGGAAATACTGAGAGCTAGATGACGTTTTGATTATGTTCACCTTTTGAAGGCAAAACTCTATGATTATGTAAGCTAAACACAAAGAGATTACTTGAGTAATATGTCAGTTTTTCTTAAAGGTATTTTAAAATGAAGATGATACTAAGAAAGGGTTGATCTAAAAAGTTCTGGAATGTCAAAAAAGGTAATTAAAAAATTACACCATCGCCATAAGTTTTTCATAAAAAGAAAAAAAAAATCGACCGCATTACTGAAATGGTATGTACATGTATATGTAACAAATCTTGAACTCAGAAAAACATTCCAATCCCTCAATGTATTCGTCTCTATTAGTAAAAATAAAAATTACTGAAACAATTTCCAATTAATTGACAAGATAAGAAGTCATTTCTTTTGAAAAATATTGATATAATTTAAAAGATATTTTTAAAAGAGAAAGAAATGTTGAAAGATGCTAAGGATATGTAAGAAAAAAAACCGTGAAAACTTTTCACCTAAACAATGTGACAAACCGATGCGCATAACCGATGGGACAAGAAGATGACTAATTTCTCACCAAGCAATACGCGTCTCGGTTTAAAAAAAAAAAAAAAAATGGTCCTTTATTATGATCCACTGAATCAACGTGGCGTAAGATGCCGCAAAGAGTCATCATCGAAGAAAGAACATGGTTTCTAGAAGCAGGGCCTACAACTCGCATTTCACAATAAATTCCAACAACCCTCAATAAGGAAAAAAAATTAGGGCAATATTCTAGATTGAGACAATTCGAAGAGGTCCAATAAAAAATCTTAAAAAACTGCTAGGCTGAAACACGTAGTTCAAATATGGGAAAGCAACGAATTCTGTAG
>JAWDGP010003810.1:52500-57500 GCA_033675545.1 Elysia crispata
AAAAAAGGATGCCAGGAGAAAAACTGAGGAAAACAGAAAATGAGCAACTGACCAAAAATGTTTCCCTCATTAGTCCTTCGTCCCCTAAGTTCATAACGCATCTTGGACGACTGACCCCGTCCCTCCGCCCTGTCATGCTACAAGTTGGCTAGAGATATATCTCCTCCCTCTCCCCCCCCCCCCCAATCTCTCTCTCCTCTCTCTCTCTATCTAGCTCTTCCTCCTTTCTCTCTCGCTAGCTCTCTCTATCTCTCTTTCTTTTTCTCTCTCTCTATCTTTATATTTCTATCTATCTCTTTTTCTCTCTTTCTCTCTCAATCTATCTCTCTATTTCTATCTCTCTCCGTCTCTCTCTTTCTCTGTCTCCCTTTCTCTTTCTCTCTCTCTATCTCTATGTCTCTCCGTCTCTCTTTCTCTCTCTCTCTCCCTCTCTCTCACTCTCTCTCTTTCTGTCCCTCTGTCTCTATCTCTCTCTCTTTCCCTCTCTCTTTCTCTCTCTCTCTCTCTATCTCTCTCCGTCTCTCTTCCTCTCTCTCCCTTTCTCTTTCTCTCTCTCTATCTCTCTCCGTCTTTCTTTCTCTCCCTCTCTCTCTCTCCACACATGACCGCTCACGGGGAAGATAGGGATCCTACTCGGACAGCGGTCAGTGAAGCGGAAAAACTCCCCTGGCTTATGACTTTCTACATCGACCACACGCTTCTCCACCACTATTGGGTGCTTGCCTCACTGCATGCAGGTTTTAGTTTTATTTTTGTATAATTTATTTGCACTTGTCCCCCCATAAAATATTGATCTAGATACAGATCATTGTGTTTGACTTACCTGTTGTGTTTGGGTTCGGACAGTGGTCAGTAGAGCGGAAAATTTACTGGGGCTGAATAACTTCCTACCAAGCGCCACAGTTCTCAGGCTGTTGGGTGCCTGTGTGCAGTTTTTATTTTCTTATAATTTTTTTTCCACTTGACCTCCAAAAAAATATTGTTCTATATACAGATCATTGTATTTGACTTTCCTGAAGTATTGGGTTGTGAGGTCTTAAGGTCAACGCTACTATTTATAGACATGTATATGTATCGTCTTCTGTGCTGTTTTGTTCTAGATGTGTGTACATGCGTTTGTTCAACACTATCTCTCACTTTTTATCGGGCTTTAGAAATGTGTAGGAACTTTACGATACATCGTAGGTTACGCCTAAAGTATAAGGTCACATCGTCGGGAAGTTATGTTTATTTATTCGCAAGGTCCTCTATCTATATCTCTGAAAGCCTCTTTATATCTGTTCATGTATATCTCTCTCTGTCTTTCTTTCTCCCTGATTCTTTCTCCCTGATTCTTTCTCCATTTCTCTGCCTCTCCTCCGTTCTCTCATTTAAGCGCAGACAAATCGAAGACATGAAGTATAGTTTGTTCGTCCCTGATTTCTCTTCTCTCTATCCCCTGTTCTGCAGATCATTGAGATATCGGACACATAATTATCCAATCTCTCTGTTTTACGCTTCTCCGATTGTAATTATACCTGTTTTTGTACTAAAAACTCTCTCTCTCTCTCTCTCTCTCTCTCTCTCTCTCTCTCTCTCTCTCTCTCTCTCTCTCGCGGGCACTCTCTCTCTCTCTCCCTCTCTCTCTCTCCCTCTCTCTCACTCTCACTCTCTCCCACCCTCTCACTCCCTCCCTCTCTCTCTCTCTCTCCCTCTCTCTCTCTCCCTCTCCCTCTCCCTCTCTCTCTCTCTCTCTCCCTCTCTCTCTCTCTCTCTCTCTCTCTCTCTCTCTCTCTCTCTCTCTCTCTCTCTCTCTCTCTCTCTCCCTCTCTCTCTCCCTCTCTCTCTCTCCCTGATTTCTCTTCTCTCTATCCCCTGTTCTGCAGATCATTGAGATATCGGACACATAATTATCCAATCTGTCTGTTTTACGCTTCTCCGATTGTAATTATAACTGTTTTTGTACTAAAAACTCTCTCTCTCTCTCCCTCTCTCTCTCTCTCTCCCTCCCTCTCTCTCCCTCTCTCTCTCTCTCTCTCTCTCTCCCTCTCTCTCTCTCTCTCTCTCTCTCTCTCTCTCTCTCTCTCTCTCTCTCTCTCTCTCCCTCTCTCTCCTCTCTCTCTGTCCTCTCTCTCTCTCTCTCTCTCCTCTCTCTCTCTCTCTCTCTCTCTCTCTCTCTCTCTCTCTCTCTCTCTCTCTCTCTCTCTCCCTCCCTCTCTCTCCCTCTCTCTCTCTCTCTCTCTCTGTCTCTCTCTCTCTCTCTAACAGCGTTTTTTTATGGTCGAATTTGAACGCAAATATTTTGAAAAATTTGTTATAAATAAATATTTTTTTAAATGAATGTGTAGCGACGTCACGAAATTTCACGTTTTGCTGCTACAAAGAAAATTTTTGGGGTAAACGAAATTTTCCTGAAGAAAGCTTGAAATTTCCGCTTTTTATTTTGCTGTAATTTCTAATTTTCAGAATTTTTATTTCAAAAGTAAAAGCACTATACTTCACGTCTCCTTGAAGACAATGACATTTTCCCAAGTTGTCGTCAACCGCAAAACATCTCAATTTGTGACGTCGCTACAACCAAGTCACTAACTCGCCATGAGATCTACAAGGCGGGTTCGGATCCGAATTCGAACCAGGTTGGAGTTTTTATCTTTTCAGCTCCGCCCTGCCCTGGAGTTGCGGCTTGTCCGGCTCCACTGAGACAGACATCCTAGCAAGAGCGAGAAGCGGTGGCAGAAAAAAAAGTTTTAGTTATTCACAGACATCCGGTCAGGGATTAAGACTGACCGCCACGGCGTCTTCCTGACCGATCACTGGGCCATGTTTAACACCAACAGCTGGTTTATGAAAGCCGTGTCAGCCTTCAGACATTCTACAGTGACACGCTCTGGTACAGCCGGGCAGTATTTTCTAGTGGGTTGACAAGTGGACAAGGGAAATCTGGGGGGGGAGGGGGGGTTAGAGTTCAACTAGTAATTTGATGAGAGGAAGAGGGAAAATGATAATTATGGCGTGTAGAGTTTTATAGACAAGTTGGCTAGTAGATTTCTAAAAATAAATTTCAACGAAGATTTATGACCATTATATGCGGAGAAAGAGGGTGACCGATTTAAATATAGATCCAAGGCCAAAAACAGAATACCAAGTTGGATTTTTTTTTAAAATCGTTTAGGAACATAAAGGCAGCAATAGAAAGAATTAACTGAAACACAAGACTATGGTGGGGACAAAAGAGAGTGGAACCAAAATTTTATGATGGAAAACTGTCATCACACCAAGAGTGACGTGAAGACGCAAGTGGCAAGGCTTTCTTGACCCTCCGAGTGGGAGGACCCCTTCTACACGGGCAAAGTGGTCCCGAGATGATCTCCCTTTAGTGGTTTACAGATTTTACGTTGCTGTTCCTATTTTATTTTTTTTTTTGGAGAAGGGAGACAACCATGAAAATAAGTACTCGTCTCTTTCATCGTTGTTAAAATGATTATTGGTGGGGGGGGGGGGCGGGGGGGGGGGAGATGTGATAATGATTCTTAACTTTATAGCTTCTACAGCCTTACAAAAAATGAAGTAAAAAAAAAACTCACTTGCAAGACTTCAGGTAAAAAAAAAGCTGATCCTACAGTACAGTCGAACAGTCAATATTCTGGTATTTTTACGTTTTCTACTCTCGAAAATGAAAAGTTTGTCGCGAATTGAAAGATCAAGTTAATGTGACATCTGATAATGATCATCCGATGCATGGATTCCACGTCGCTGCCCAAACCCAGGGAATGGACGTGCGGATAACCTTACCCAAACAAGGGAGATAAATGGCAAAAAATGACAAAGGAATGTCACTGGAAGCAGAGGAAAAAACTATTGGGACTTTTGCCAAATAAAAAAAAAAAGGAAGGAGTGCATGTGGTTGTGGAGTTAGAACTCCCGCCCTAATATCCGTAGGGACTTAACTCGTGGGTTCGAGTCTCAGGCCTTCGATAAGTGAGTTCAGGGACTCATTTTTTTCTTTAGTTCCGCCTGCCTGACGGGGGCTTAAGGTGGAAACCCAAAACGGCCTAAGATGATCGTGTTGTAGATGGGCTTTAGATAACAACAAACCAAAATATAGCAATGTATTTGTATATGCATATATATTATACATGAGTGTGTGTGTATTTATATTTATAATTGATATAGAGACTACAGGAATTAATCAAAACTTGCACCCCCCCCCCCCCCCCTTTTCCCCTTTGACACCCCTCCCTTCAGTAGACAAGAGGTTTTATGTCGCCCAATCATAAAGCAGATCAGAGGATTAGTGACCACTAGAGCTCGACTCCAGCTTGGCGAGGTTGATGTTTGTTTTGATTAATGGGGGTCATCTGGGCGTCAGGGAGTGGACATGTTGGTCACTGTCAACATCTCATGCAGGCAGGAATAAATTATGGTTTTCTTTTTGATCAATATTTATCTCTTTACGTCCTCTCTCTATCACTCTCTGTCTCTGTCTCTCTCTCTCTCTCTCCTTTTCTATCCTTTTGTATGTGTGTCTTTATCTGTTTCTCTCTCTGTTTCACTCTGTCTGTCTTTCGCTCTCTGTCTCTGTTTGTCTGTCTGTCTGTCTGTCTGTCTGTCTCTCTCTCTGTCTCTCTCTCTCTCTCTCTGTCTCTCTCTCTCTCTCTCTCTCTCTCTCTCTCTCTCTCTCTCTCTCTCTTCCCCTTCTCAATTTTTCTTTCTATCTTTTTCTTTCAGTCTTTTTCTTTCATTCTTTGTCCACCGTACACCTTTTTATCCCTCTATTTTACATCCCCCTCCCCCCACTGTTATCATCTTTTTTACCTCTCAGTCTCTTTGCCCCTTTTTTTTCCCTCTCCCCAGGTTTTCTGTCTCCATTTTTCTTTCCCTCTCTCTTACCTATCCCTTATTCTCTTTCCTTTTTGCTCATTTCCTTTTTTATTTGTTCTGAATATTTCTCCAACTTTCCTTTTTATGTGAGAGAGAGAGACAGACAGACAGACAGACAGGCAGACAGACAGACAGACAGA
>JAWDGP010003811.1:0-19907 GCA_033675545.1 Elysia crispata
GTTAATCCCAATTAAGTAATCTCTATAATTAGCATGCTTTCAATATGGCCGCCAGTTAATTCTATTTAGGCAATATGTATATTTAGTAGAATCCAATATGGCCGCCGATTTATTCTATTTTGGCCATCTCTATAATTAGCATGATTTCAATATGGCCGCCAGTGAATTCTATTTTGGCAATGTCTATAATTAGCATATTTACCAATATTTTATCTTGGTAATTATCATAAATCCAATTTCATTTTGGTAATCTATATAAATACAATAGATCCAATATGGCCGCCGGTGATTTCTATTTTGGCCATCTCTAAAAGTAGCATAATGCCAATATGGCCGCCGGTTAATTTATTTAGGCCATCTCTATAATTAGCATAAATCCAATATGGCCGCCGATTAATTTTATTTTGGTAATCTCTATAATAAGCATAATTTCAATGTGGCCACCAGTTGATTCTATTTTTGCCATCTTTATAATTATCAGAAATCCAATATGGCCGCCGATTAATTCTATTTCGCCATCTCTAAAATTAGCATAATGCCAATATGGCCGCCGATTAATTCCAATTTAGTAATCTCTATAATTAGCATAATTCCAATATGGTCGCCGGTTTATCCTATTTTGGTAATCTCTATAAATAGCATAATGCCAATATGGCCGCCAGTTAATTCTATTTAGGCAATCTCTATATTTAGTATAATCCAATATGGCCGTGGTTAATTCCGATTTGGAAGTCTCTATAATTAGCATATTTCTAATATGGCCGCCGGTTAATTCCAATTTGGTAATCTCTATAATTAGCATAATTCCAGTTTTACTCCGGTCTGAAATTCGATTACATTTTGATAATATGGTATTATTTTGATGATTTATAGGCATCACTTCGATTCTATAGCATTGCTATTGTATTAGTATAGAGAAAGAAAAAATGGAAATCTTTGTACCGTTTTGAATTTTTTTTAAAATTTCGAATTCTATTCTATTGTAATAATATTTAATTAAGCTTGATTAGTAGAGATAGAAATAAAGAGGATTTTTTCACCCCTATTTAATTATTCAATATTGATTCACCATCTTTGTGGCAGTTGGCTATTCCATGTTATGTTCCCAACACATACCACCACGCATTATCAATTCGGTAATAAGGGTTTATGTTTCTATTACTGTAAATGGAGTTCAATATTTCTTTTGTATAAAAATGACGGATCTTAAACTCTGTGCAAATTGCAATGAATTGAAATCACTTGATGAATACCATAAATACGTACGAAAACCTATTAAAAACAAGACATTTATCAAAAACATCAAAGACATATAACAAAAAGAGTGTTATCTGAGTTTATTCAGAGAAATCCAAATTATAAAAATATAAAAAGAAATCATTATAATACACATTGTTTTCTAAAATAATTAAAAAGACACATAACAGTCTGTTAAAAATAACGTCAGTGAAACTTATGTATATAACATAAACGAATATGACATTTTCATTAAAAGAGATAATACATTTAAGGGCATTGCCTGTTAAATGAACTTTAATTTGTTTGACTTTCAGCTCACATTGCATTTCAATAAAAGACAATTAATAATTCACATAAATTTTTTTCAAAAACATTAATTAGGTTTTTACTCCAGTCAACATAGTTTCCATTTTCTCTTTAAATGCGTTATCCAGAGAAATAGTAACTGGATGATAAGAAAGCTTTGAGGATTCAAACAAGGTCCCATGTTTTACTTCTGAAAAGGAATCGCAAAAAAGAAAGATTAATATGGGGGTGAAACCTTAGCTAAATAAAGACTAGGAAAAAAAGACGAGGCAACAAACGTTTGTGTCTTTTGTTAATCCAAAACTAGGTCGACCGTTTCCACAAGAACCACCACTTGACATTCACAATGTAAAAAAACACGTCCTCTCTATGTTTTGAGAACGATGTTGTTTTGACTGTGAAGGAGTTGCTCTAGATAGCTATTAACAAATGTCATCGTATAACAGTGTGCTGATTAACCAGCCGATCGGGTGAGCAATATTCAACTAAAAAGGTATGTATTATAGGCGTCTCGACTAAAATCGACAATGTATACTGAAACTTGAGTTTCTTTAGAAATGGTTATAAGTTTTATAACATTTAAAACTAGAGGCTTATATAATAAAATATTTAAAACAAAAGTAACTTAAATTTTAATATATATATATATATATATATATATATATATATATATATATATATATATATATATATATATATTGTCATTGTATGCTTATGCTGTCTGTCTGTCTGTCTGTCTCTCTCTCTCTCTCTCTCTCTCTCTCTCTCTCTCTCTCTCTCTCTCTCTCTCTCTCTCTCTTTCTCGTTCTAACCCTCTTTGAAATTTGAAGTAAAAATAAAGCCAGAAAATACATCGCTACATGGCGACTTACATAAAGATACATGAGCTTAAATAAAGATAGCACTGTACAAAGTTTTTAAACTAAAAATATAGGAAGAGAAGTTCACAAATATATTCTTTCATATAATGCTATTTTTATTACTGTCAGTCAGTCCCACAAGTGCCTCGAATTAACCTGGATTAGAAATATTGTTACTACCCCGAGGTCCTCCTTTCAAAAATAGGCTAGTTGCACCCTTGGGTCCACATATCCCTCACATAAAAGCCTCAAGAGTTGGGAGAAAAAGAAAAAAAAGGTTTGACTCTGGTAAGCCAGCTCTAATAAGAGTTTAGAGCTAATGTCTTAATATGAAGTGAAAAACAGAAATGAAGATTTAATATGGGAAAAAATGATATGGGATATAGGACAAGGGAAAAGGAGAAAATCCTCATAGTCTAAGCCCAGAATAAGACAGAACGACAAAAATGGGAGAGAAAAGAAAGAGTGAAAATGGAGGCGAGGTTTAGACAGTTACATCATACAGTGTTGAGCTGAAGATCATATTCTTATAGCTCAATATTAAAATGGCTTCACTGAAGAGCAAAAAAAGAATGGCTACAGCAAGCAGTGTAAAAATTAAATGTATGTTTATAAAAAGTGTAAATCTTAGAATGCTTTAAGATTAACTCAAATTTATAATATTTGCTCAAATTAGAAGTAAAAAAGCATGACTTATATTGGGCGGCAGCTCAGAGCACACTCTGAGAAAGAGGAATGAGGGTATCTTTCCCTCTGCTAGTCTGTGAGAGGTCCATGGGCAAGACCAATTAAAAATAAAACATGAAATGATATCAGACAGCAACAATGTGAGTTGATGGGTAAATCAGCTCATTAAAACAAAAAAAATAATAAAGTGCGGTGTCTGACAAGGATGTGTGCTTGCTCCAGACCTTTTCTCTCTCTACAGTGAAATGATTTGAGAAGCATAGAAGGATACCCAGGAATTAAAATAGGAGGGCACAAAGTAAGCAAAATGAGATACGCTGATGACGCTGTATTAATTGCAGAAAATAAAGACTTGCCACAATTATTAGACATCACTGAAGAAGAAAGCAGAAGGAAAGGATATGGATTAAAGAGCAAAAATACAGAAGTAATGGTCGTCAATCGAAACAATGCGTGTGCACAGATCAATTTTTTAGTAGCCAAAGGTAATTCCTTCAGGAATCAATGCAAATACTTGGGCACTTGAATGTGAAGAGATGGACACAACAACTGTGAAATCGCATCAAAAAAGGCACTGGAGTGTTTTACTGAACCCATCCCTGGATGTTAGGCTTGGACAATTTAAAAAACAACTACAAAAATAACTGGAGGAAACAGAAATGTGGTTCCTAAAGAGAATGCTATGAATCTTATTTATGGACTTCAAAGAAATCAAACTAAAGTGTGGTACGAGGAGCTGGCATATATATGCTCATAAATACCATATGTAATCTTCAGGCAGTATTTTTTGGCCATGTGATGAGAAAAAAGAAACTGAAACATTTTTGAGAACTGGATTGATTTTAAAGGAAAAGGCAGCAAGGGAAAGAAGCGAGAGAAGATGTAGCATGGATTAAAAAAGCGGCTTAACTTAAAATGAGTGACAGATGCACTAACAGCATCAAGGTATAGAGATGCGCAGAAGGTCATGATTACCTAATCTAAAGAGCAGGGCACCTAATTCATTGATATACCGGGTATTTTCCATGAATCATCTAAGGATTTGTGTCTAGCTACAAAAAAAAACAAACAAAAAAAGATGTATCTAATAAACGTAGTTGTAAGCAATATAAACATATATTGTCTCTGTTGTTTGAACGTAGATGAATACCACATATGTTGAGCGCTGTTCTACATAAAATTATGTATAGACAACCACTGCCATAAGTACAGCAAAGATTGCAAATATAACATCTCACTCCAGTTTTATAACATTTTCAAAGCTGGAAAGTTCAAAGGACTCAAATCACACATAGTGAAAAAAAAAACATAATACGAAGGAATGTATTCACAGACAACACCTTGCAGACAAGTCTCACTTGTACATAAGGTGCAAGCTGACTACTTTTGATTGGTCTACAAACGTAGCCCAAAATTTTTCTTGACCTGCAAAGACAAAGAAGGAACAAATGATTTTTTCCCTCTTTATTTTTAGAGAAAATCCAAAAAAAAAAATGATTTTTGTGAAAGATGAAGTTTGTTTTAAGCTGAGAGGATAAGAAAAGAGATGACATGAAGGATTGAAAAACCTGTCTGTCCTACTGGAGAAAACGAAGAAAAACGCACACACACACAAAAAAAAATAATAATAATGCAATGATGTCACAAAGCTGCTTGAATATATATATATATATATATATATATATATATATATATATATATATATATATATTCTCTATCTCTCGTTCTAATGCTCTTTGAAATTTGAAGTAAAAAAAACCCCAGAAAATACATCACTACATGGCGACTTACATAAAGATACATGTAAGTAAATAAAGATATTACTGTACTCACAGACAACACTTTGCAGACATGAAATTTGATTGAAAAGAAAGACATGAATTTTAGAAGGTAAACATGTTAGTCTCACTTGTACATGAGGTGTTAGCTGACTACCTTTGATTGATCTACAAACGTAGCCCAAAATTTGTCTTGACCTGCAAAGACTTAAAGCAAGAAGAAATGATTTTTTCCCTCTCTTAATTTTTTTGAGAAAATCCAAAAGAAAAATGAATTTTGTGAAAGATGAAGTTTGTTTTAAGCTGAGAGGATAAGAAAAGAGATGACATGAAAGATTGAAAAACCTGTCTGTCCTACTGAAGAAAACGAAGAAAAACACACACACGCAAAAAAAATAATAATAATCCCATGATGTCACAAGGCTGCTTGAATTGAACCAACAGAAGGTCCCAGCACTTTTTCTATGACATCAAAAGCAATGATCACATGAATTTAAAGTAGTTTAAAATTCTTGAGAAAAGAAGATCAACTTACACATCAAGGGCAAACTAGGTGTTGCGGCACTCTTCAAAACTCAGTAGATGGTAAGGATTCTCTCTCAAAAGCACATTGTCTCAAGTTGCTTAGTCTGTGGCTGCTGATCTTCTCAAAATGAAGAAGAGGTTGAAGATCTCTGTCAGATTATCACTGAAGATGTTGAGAGGAACATATAATTATGAATAGAAAGGAACGAGTTACACAGAGAAAGGATAGGGAAGAAAAGAAGGGGATATATATATATATATATATATATATATATATAGAGAGAGAGAGAGAGAGAGAGAGAGAGAGAGGGAGGGGGAGGGAGAGAGAGAGAGAGAGAGAGAGAGAGAGAGAGAGAGAGAGAGAGAGAGAGAGAGAGAGAGAGAGAGAGAGAGAGAGAGAATTTATATACTTTTGTAATAGTTTTAAAGTGGCTTTATAAACTGAGGATTTTCTTTTCTAATGCTGAAACTGGTTTTAATGAAGCAAGTTTTTCTCGGTGTAATGACGAGTTATAAATTTGTATATTAGAAGAGAGAGAGATAGGAGAGAGAGAGAGAGAGAGAGAGAGAGAGAGAGAGAGAGAGAGAGAGAGAGAGAGAGAGAGAGAGAGAGAGAGAGTAGATATGGTATCCTGAAAAAAAAAAAAACGAAACACCTAGCTGTACTCACTATTATCATATGAAGAAATAAGAATGATCTTTCGTTGGAAATAACGGTGAGCTGTGGGTGTAAAGATAGAGAGAAGAAATTTTTTTATACAAACAAATGATAAAATAAACACCAATATCATGGATAGTTTGAACTACAATACAAATCTCAATATTGGAATTGAAATGTATAAAAATTTATATTAATAATAATAATAAAAAATACATTATACTAGATAATATATCGTCTAGTTTTATACTTTCGCACATGTTGGTACTCAATGATGGAAAAATATCGTACTCAGCGTAGAATTATATTTTTACCATTTCTTTTGCACGTCCAATCTTCAACAAAAGTTTGTTTGTCCAAGGACAGAATTTGTGGGGGATCACATGAATGTAAAATGTATACAGAATTCCCTAAATTTACGGACAATTCTCTTTCCTGTACAGTGGAACCCATGTTTAACATCTCGAATAGCGAAAACCATTGCTATAACGACAGAGCTAAATAACATTTTTTTTCCTATATTCAATTTATTTCTGCAAAATTGACACCGCTTCCCAACCTGTAAAAACTGGAAAGAAAGCACCAAAACTTTAAATAGAAAAAAATCCTTAGCATTTTGCCCTGCCTGCATTGTAACAGTACAAGCGAACAAGCAATGCAGGCTTTCCTGTCTTTTCTCCACAGTCCGCATGTATATAAAAATATGTATTTATTTCCATAAGAGGCAGAATAGAAAAAAACAAAGGAAAGTGTAATTACTTCTTGGGTGAGGCCATGCCCTTGATGGTTCAAATACTACACTGTGATGGCCAGGAAGGGCGGAGACTGGTCTCGGCCTCTGGATCTTCAAACGAATCTTGGCTTGACAATCTAGTTTGAGGGACCTGTGAAAGTGATGAAGAGTATGTAGTTATGTATCTATAGATAGAGTTGAATGCTACAAAGTTCATTTAGTGTATAGCATCAAGCCACATGGTAGGCAGTGGCCAACATCTAAAGAAAAATAACTTTGGCTTATAAAATCTGAAACCACAAAATAAATGATTGGCAAATCTAGATCTAGATCTAGAGTAAATTAAAATATTTGTCCTATGAACTGCAAAATGTTTCAGATCAGTAAGTACTCTGACAATGCCTTTCAATAAGGCTTTTGGTGCCCTCATGCCAAATTTTCCATTCTATTATACGATCTAGAATCTAGATCTACCCCAAGAGGCAGGGAAGGATTTGAAAATCTAGACTTAGGATAACTCACCCCTTATCTTTAACCAACCACTAAAATCTAAAATCAGATCGTCTAGATCTGGATATAAGACCTATCTATATTTAACTCTAGATCTCATTAGTACAATTGATGGGACTTACCTTTGGCATGGGCGCTGACCCGTCGAGGAGCCGGTGTGTCTGGACGGGGAGTGCTTGCACACAAAGAGAATGCTTTTATATTTTAGGTGCTTCAGTATTAGTTCTTTCACTGACTCACTCGATCTTTTCACAAATAGACTGTGAGTGCCACTGAAAATGATTTAAGGGCTGCCTCAAACTCTTCATACGTTTTGAACACACGTCCTTTCTCCATTTTGAACATGGGTGGAAATGAAGTGAAATCTGAGTCAAACACGAATTTTGTGACGTCACGTGAAATTCCGTGTCCGTTTAGATCAGTACCAACTATCTAGGAGGCCTGTTCATAGGTTATGTAATATTATTCAGATGGGCCGGTCTGCGTGGAAAAGGGGGGCGCTAGATATGGTAATAGATTCTAGCCATGTGCGCTTTATATCTGGCCGTCTCTCTTTCTTTTATCTCTCTAGCTCAATCCGACTCTTAACCCTTCCGGGCCTCTCTCCCTCTCCCTCTTACACACACACACACACACTCTCTCCCTCTCTCTCTCTCTCACACACACACTCTCCCTTCTCATCATAATTTCTAATACATTCAAATATTTACACTTTGAAACTCAGATGCACATGTACACCTCTTCAAGATTTGATAACACAGTGGTACAGTAGGCTACATTAAATAAAGGCACTGGAGTGACATGTCAAGAGCAAAACAAGGAATGACAGAATGTGAAAGACAAAAAAAGATATAATGATATCCAGAGAAGGAACAAAGACAAACTTAATATGTAGAAGCTTAGAGCGAGAGACAGACTGAATGAGAGAGAGAGAGAGAGAGAGAGAGAGAGAGAGAGAGAGAGAGAGAGAGAGAGAGAGAGAGAGAAAGAGGGTGAAAGAGATACAGACAGAAGTCTATGTGTATGTGGGAGAGGGGTGGTCAGAATGATGGGCAGTACTAACCTGTTCCAGTGTAAAAATGAAGGACAACTTCTAGCTGATCCCATTGATTCACAGTTTTACAGGGGAAATTTGGATGTGTTACCAATTTTAAACCGTTATAACCTTCAAATTGAATCACAGTCTCTCCTGCATCTGCATCTCTAAGTCTAATATGGAAGTATATGACATATTCATGCATACAACCACCTCGACTGAAGCTGGCAAGTGCTTGTTCTGTTCTATCTGCATTACAAGCACTGAGTCCCTAGAGGAGCAAACTTTCTTGAAGGGCTTCCTTAACAGTGTCACAGTTAAACTTATTTTTTTCTATGAATTTATCCAGTTCGTCAATTTCTCTGACTCTGTTTTCACTGAGGGTTTTTTTTTTTTTTTTTTTTTTGGTAGGGCGAGGAGTTTTTGGATGAGCATATGATATGGATGGTGAAGGTATCTCACCAAAGTTAATAGAAGGATGCATAGAGATTATAAATATTATCTTCCTCTTCGAATGTGAGAAGTATCAGAGAGCCAGTGTTGACTACATACTCCAATATGTTCAGCCACTTTCTCAACTTTGTTAGGGAGACTCGACACCCATTTATGACATTCAGTTGGGTCCTTCGGAAAACCATATATAATAATATATAATATACAACATTGTGTATTAGCAAACTAAGTATTAAAACAATCTGAAGAATATGTGTTTTTGTACGATGGTCCAAAAGTGCCTCATCTAGAGTATTTGCTTGTAATTTTTATATGCCACAAGTGTTTTTGGCCATATTTCATGACCAATAAATTCTTTTGTTTACTTTCTATCTCCGTGAAGTTTCGTATGTGTATATTCATTGTCTTGGACTTTGTAAATATGTCCTTTTTTGTTTCATAAGATTTAACAAATGACTTTTATATGTCCTTAAAAACAACCCGATGCACGCAATTTGTTTTGTATCGTTATGCGCAAAATTGAAACAGCTGTAAAATTTTTATTTACCAACGGATTTTGATGAAATTTGTTGGAAATTTCATATTTTAACAAGATCTTTACAGTACAATTGGGTATATTCAAATTTGCTGGGCTAGAAAAATCACTTTGTGGTACCTATTTATAAGAGTTTCCCAACACAGGTTGGCTTATTTATTACTTTGAGATCTTTTACGCTTTCTGCATAGAAAATCCAAACAGCAACGGAGAAGGTCACTGCATCTGTACAAAGAAACATTTTCACTGTGGAAACTTTCAGACGTGTATTTTTCGAAATCCGTCCGTCCGATATGTGGTGTTGTCCCATAATGGGCCCAAATACTCTAGTCTAGAATGTTATATTTTCAGCATAGATGTTAACAAAACAGAAGAAAAACAAAAACAAAACAAAAGAAAAAGACGGTGTCACTATTTAATTTTATTATACATAAAAGAATCTATGTAATAGGGATCGCGAATACTCGCAGGAATATCGTATGACTCTTTCGTGACAAAAAAAAAAACAAACAACAACAACAACAAAAAAAAAAAAACACGATTTCCCCGTTCAAATGAGCAGGTGGGGAAAACATCTACACCGAAATCAAACAAACTTCACAACAAATTTATACTTCACAAATCGAAAAAATTTATATTCTCCAGAGCTATTTAATTTACGGCTTTCAAGTGTATAGAAAAATGAGAGATTTAGATTATTTTCAAATATCGCCAACAGAAAACAAATTTCCAGTTCCAAATGGAGGAAAGATTAGCAACATGTCTAATGCAACGAAACACAAAGCTAAAGAATCTTAAACAGCATTTTACTCTAAATCCATATTTTTTCTTCACTTTTTATTGTCGACATTGGAATCTGATATAGGTAAATCAAAATTAACTAAATTTCATTTCTGTGCATATGGAATGGTTTTAGAGGAAATGGCGTAGAAAGAAATCAAAGTTGCTTGTTACAATACAGAAACCAATCACATGTTCCTGGAAGGAGATGACTAGAAATAAACATGTTGGTTTTTTTTTAAGTAACGACTAAATATTGAGAAAGATAACCACCCAAAATACAAAATTAATTAAGCTCGTCAAAAAGTTAATAATGATTTAAAGAAAAAGTGCAATATGGGTTTATATCATAATAATTATTTTCTATTCGAAAGTTACGGTAGCAGAGAGGTATGTCCTCTGGCCGGTACTCGTTTGTTCGATTTGACTTTTTCGTTTGTTGGTTTATTATTATTTTTTTCGGGGAAAAGGGGAAGGAGGGTATGGTTCTTTTTCTGTCTGAACAGTTTGATATAACGCTTAGCATTACTGATTTTTCCATCCTATATTGAAAACATAAAAAGAACATGCTCTGACATCTAACATAAGGATCAATCTATTGTTTTATTTTCTTACTCTTTGTAGAGTTAAATAAGTAGTGGAGTATTCATATGGCGTCTATCCTTTAGGGTCATTATGAGGTACTGAATAGTTGTATATATATTTAGTATGATTGTTAATTCATTTATCTAATAAAGTCCTCACTCGCAGGCTAAACTTTGAATGGAAGTTCAACAAGTTAACTGATACAATGTACATCTCTTTAAAAGTGCACACAGTGATAGTCTGTTTAAAAAAAAATAGCATTAATTCTTAATTTGATAGAAACGTTGTTGAAAATTATCAGCCTTTTTTTTAAATCTAATTTTAGGCCTAAATAACATAATAACTCAAAGATGTTTTACTGCTTTTACATTTCTTGCTTCAAAAGAGTCATATGATAAATTTCTGCGAATAGATTCTTCATTTGTGGATGCAACGCAAAATCAGCCCACATTTCATGCCTTATAAAGTGCGTGCCCAAAGATTGTTTAACCCTGCAACTCTGGTATCACAAGTTAAGTGGGGAAAATGACATTATAGGTAAAACTGGCTGATTGATTGAGGATTTCCCAAGTGCGGTCTGATAAGTTTAACAAGCGGTTTTTTGCAAATATGCGTGTCACTTTTATAGCGCATTAAAGCAGACATTTCAAGATACATACGCAGCGCTCATTCATACCAATATCATTATTGTGAACAAAACATAACTTTAAAAGGGCATGTTTATTTTGCTGTTATGTACAGTCCAAAATGCCAAAATGGTTCATGAAAACAAAGTTAAACATATACATTTATGCACATATAATGATATTTTTTATGTTTAATATTTATCCTGCACGCAAAACTATAAGTATACTCACACAGACACCCCCCCCCACACACACACACATATATATATATATATATATATATATATATATATATATATATATATATACACAAATGTTATTTTCATCATTTATTTTATTATTCATTGTCATGCACCTTGTGACTAAACACCAAATTGCGATGTTCACGGGCACGCAGCATCTTTCTCTTGTTTAAGTTACTTTCATAATATTAATTTCAACATTAAATGCTAAAAATGCAAGGTAAATAAATGCCTTCTCATTTGTGACTCTCACACAAGAAGGATCTTCAAATGAGATATGAACTTAATGTGTTGTGTTAAAGCACAATGATGTTAAGGATATCATTTTTTTATACAACTAAGTAGATCAATGATAGTAAAGATGTTAAAATATTCAATGAAAGTCACATTATAAATCTGTTGCATTGCTATCACTACTGGCAAAATCGAGCTATAAACGCATAAAACAAAATATGATTGCTTGTTTAAATGAACACAATATGAGGCAGACATGTTTATGGGTAAAACAGAGTTGAGTAGTTTAAACATCGTACTAAACTTCCACCCATGGATTCACTTGAACAGTACTCTCAAACATGGTCAAGAAGAAGTTTTGTATTTGAAATAAAAAAAATGCCAAGAAAAAAACAACAACAAATCTGGATACTGTTATTCACACAGCCTCCATTTAGTTTATCTCTACATTAAAGCACAATACTAGCCTTAGTATATTTCACTCCCACTGCGGGTACAATGTGCAAATGTCACCCACCAGCTAATAATGTTAAAAGAAAAATAATTTTAAAAAATTGCTGATTTAAGTTCTTTCTCCGCTAAAGTCGCCCACTGGTCCTAGACTTTTATAGATGAATAATGATTTATCAAACAACTACAATACAAAAAAATAGAAACCGTCATAAGATGTTTAAATTCAGTTAATATCCATTCGCTTATATGGATATAAGCGCTGAAATAATCGATGTTCCTGTTGCAGATTGTATTTAGCTGGTTTACACTGTAGACATACTATGTATTCTTGAAGGCCTTAAAATATATTTCATGATTAGTGCCACATTAAAAACATGATGTTTAATTTTGTTTATGTCGGTACTTTAAAAATGGACATGTTTTGCTTCAAACCAGTTCCCAAAATGATACTCAAGCCTATGGACATGTTTTGTTTCAAACCAGTTCCCAAAATGATACTCAAGCCTTTTGACATTTTAAAGCTAACTTTTCAAATCTGCATAATGAAAAAGATTCTTTTAAGAATAATGATGGAAAAAATCGCAATAAGAAGAAACTCGCTTGCCGCAATGATGACTTTCTTTTTTCTCTGGTTTGGCCTCAGGTAAAACCTTCCAGAGGGCTGTCGGATTGGAAAACATTAGGCAGGATATTTACAAAGAAATTGTCAAGGAGCATCACAAGACAATGGTTTTTTTTTTAAATATATAGCAAAACATTTTATATAACGGTAACAAAATGTATCATCATATTTACTTTTGACGTATGATTCTGCAACAAAACAGAGCTATTAAGTTAAATTGACACAAATTTTCCGTACCATTTTCAGACCAAAATCGACCAAAACATAAAATATGCGGACACTTCTCTAGGTCATCGAAATCGCAAACAAGTGTCCTCAGGTCATTAAATTCGCAAACAATTCAGGGCTATATTAATGAAAGAAAGAAAGCTTTTCGACGATCACAATTTAATGCTATTACTAGTCTTAGCATGGGCTAAGATGTAAAAGTAAACTTACTACGCACTTATTAATAGCGGCCGTAGCTTATCACTTAACCATAAGCTATATATCTAAATCTGAACACGATGTCTGAAAATGTACAATCAATCATAACGTGTCTTATAGGTTTAAAGAAAATTGATGTTCTTCCCCCACATTTAAACGGGAGTTTCGATTATTCAGCATTTAGATTTGTTGGAGGAAAAAAAAATGTGGAAAGCAATCATGATTATTCAATTTATACGACATCACAATTTGTAAGTTTGTTGTGTTAGTCTCTACTCACCGTACGTGTAATCTGACTACCACTGGAATCGACATTTACGACAGCCACTTCCTGAACACAAAAACAAAAGAAAGAACCATGCCGATAAATCAAGAGAATTCTATGCAGGACCACAAAACTGAAGTTTAACTTGGGCTAAAAAAATATGATTGACTTTAAATCTTTGCAGAAACATGCCAGATACTTTGGCCAAATTTATTAATTTTGAGTACCTGTAAATTAAAAATAAAATATTCGTTACTCTTAAATTTCATTCCTCAAACCGAGCCATTAATAAAAGAAACATCACTCACTCTTTACCTGTTTTAACAATTATGTTGTGTCGAAACATTTATAGGAAATATTCCTGTACTCTTTCAAAGAAATGGTTTGAGCTGATCCATGAGACATTACAAATTAAAATATGAAGCCTTAGTGGGGCACAGTTGGTACCTTACAGAGTCCAATGAGTCAACAATCATCGCTAGAAATTTAGTTTAGTATTACTACAAGAAGTTTGTTTATTAAAATATAAATGAGTGTTTCCCCATGGACACTAATTCTTTTCTCTATAGGTAGAACCAGAGTTGATCACACTCTAATCAAGAACATGAGGAATCCGAAATGCTAAATCTCATTTTACATTTGAACCTGATGTGCTAAACAAGGCTTCAAAACACCTTGCATTGGACTGCAATTACATGAAACAATATTATAACCAAAAAATTTTCAATCCCTATTAATTATGGTAATTAAAACAAGACGATCCTTTTGGCCAGCTTATCTTTGTTTTCTGTGACTTCTAGAAAGAGGTTCTTCTCAGACTCACCACAGAATAATCAGTATCAGAATCGGTGTCCTGATCAGATTGCTCGGTCACAGAGCTGTACTGCACTTGGTCAGATTGAGTCCCATAACCTTGAGAAGGCTCTTTGGGATAAGGTCTAGTACCTGCACTAGGATAGGTTGGTTGGCCTCCAGTGGGATAAGGGGGTTCACCTCCATAGGGATAAGATGGTTCGTCTCCACTGGGATAAGATGATTGGTCTCCACTGGGATAAGCTGGTTGGTCTCCACTGGCATAAGATAATTTTTCTTCATTGGGATAAGCTGGTTGGTCTCCACTGGGATAAGATAATTTTTCTTCATTGGGATAAGCTGGTTGGTCTCCACTGGCATAAGATAATTTTTCTTCATTGGGATAAGCTGGTTGGTCTCCACTGGGATAAGATAATTTTTCTTCATTGGGATAAGCTGGTTGGTCTCCACTGGGATAAGATGATTGGTCTCCGCTGAGATAAGCTGGCTGTTCTCCATTGGAATAGGATGGTTGGTCTTCATTGAGAAAAGGTGGTTGATCTCCACTGGAATAAGATGGTTGGTCTCCACTGGGATAAGATGGTTGGTTTCCATTGGGATAAGCTGGGATAAAATGATATGTCTCCACTGGGATGAAATGATTGGTCTCCACTGAGATAAGCTGGTTGGTCTCCACTGGTATCAGATGATTGATCTTCACTGGGATAAGATGGTTGGCTTCTTATTGAATTAACAGGTTGGTCTGTGCTGGCATAAGGTGGATATGAAAGTTTTTCGCCCAATAATGATTGTCCAGAGATCTCATGTTTTTGCTCGCTTCGATGAGCTGATGCGGCCGCCATAGCTTCATCGTAATACAGTGGTAAGGACTCGTATCTACTGTCTGAGGGAACAACAAGTATTTTATTTATGTGTACTAAAAAAAATAATCAGCCACCATCTTGATATACAGCAAGAGATTAAGATTCCATTAGAGTTTTCAAAAGGATCAGTGTATGACTGAACCTGATAACAATCTATTAAGTAAATAAAGTAATAGATTGTGTAGAATAATCTAATCATCCACAGTAAAAAAGTTTAGAGAACCATAAATTAGAAAGCAGACACAATGCAACAAAATAAACAGAATGGTTGTGTATTACTAAACTAACTAGTTATTTCTCACATATAATATCTCTTTGTCATTCAGATAAAAGAGGTGCTGAACAACGTACATTTACAGATCTATACAGTGGTGCTTGTGGATGAATAAATACATTTTCCAGAGGAAAGCATGAACAAGTAAAATGAGATAAATATACATACTCGTAGATAATTATTACCACAAGATACAAGTAGGCCTGAGCAAAACACCTAAAAAAGTTAGGAACTCGCTAGCTGTTTACACGGCCATCTTAGAAAATTAACGAGCTTTTTTTTTTATTTCACAAGTAGAAAACCTACAAACGGGAGCCTGGTGTTAATTTGTCGAGGCTGGGATGCGTGTGTGTATTTAAAGAGGCTTATAAATTGTCTTGATATCTCTCCTATTACTTACATGATCAAGATAAAATTATATGCCTCCACTTATCCATCTTTACCTATAATCTAGATATCTCGATAATGCTAAATACTAAAAACAAAATTTAGATATAAAACTTAATTCGTTTTGGAATAAAGGAAATCGAGTTAATATTCTATTCTTTCCCAATCTGTTTTTTTTTTTTTTTCTTTTTTTTAGATCCTTTTAAACGCTTAATAAGTTAGCAAGATGTGAACGCTCACGTTAAGTACATCCAAGTGCACTGCCTTGTGGAAATTCTTAGCCACGAAGTTATGTGACCCTAGATCTACACTCCAATCGATTGAGAAAGACTTCCGTTGTTAAAGAATGACAAAGTGGCGCGCGAAATTAGTGATCGTAAGTTAGCTTATGTTGATGAAACAGAGCATTTTGAGGAAATCGAGGAAAGCCGTTTGCGTTGTTTTTTTTTTTATGAATTAGAACCTGGCCACATGAATGTTGTAGACGTCTGGAAAGTTTCAAAGGTTTGGGTTGGGTAATAATGGTGGAGTTCGCGAAAAAAGCCTCATAAATCCGCTTTTATATAATTATAATATATATATATATATATATATATATATATATATATATATAACCAGTAGGTGAGAAGAAAGAGAGAAGGATAGACAGAGTGAAGCAGGAAGAGAGGGAATGAGAGAAAAGAGAGAGAGGGGGGAGATAGAGAGAGATAGAGAGAGAGGGAGAGAGAGGGGGGAGATAGAGAGAGAGAGATAGAGAGAGAGGGAAAGAGAGAGAGAGAAGGGGGAAGAAAGAGAGAGAGAGAGAGAGAGAGAGAGAGAGAGAGAGAGAGAGAGAGAGAGAGAGAGAGAGAGAGAGAGAGAGAGAGAGAGAGAGAGAGAAGAAAAGGAAGAGGAGGATAGCGATAGATAGGCAAAGAAAGTCAGAGTGATAGGAAGTTAGAAAAAAAATGGACAAAGCTAAGAGAATGAGAGAAAGACAAAGTGACAGAGATAGAGAGAGAGAGACACACACACACACACACACACGCATAGAGACAGAGAGAAACACACACACACACATAGAGACAGAGAGAGAGAGAGAGAGAGAGAGAGAGAGAGAGAGAGAGAGAGAGAGAGAGAGAGAGAGAGAGAGAGCCTGACAGTCAGACAGTCAGGCAGACAGCACAGAAACCGAGTGCAAGAGAAAAATAGAGCAAGAAAGAGAGGCTGTTTTTTGTTGTTAATTCTTTTTTTTTTTTTATAGTATTTTTCAACACATTAAAGAACGCGTATCTCTGTTTACGGACACCAGTCTAGAAGTCTCAGCCTGTCAGCGATTACAGTATGTTGTCACGGAGCGGCAAAGACGAGTTTCCTATCTCTTCTTTTTGAGTCTCCGATGCAACTGAGTGAGGTGAGGAAATGTGTGTAAAGAAGAACTTTTAAACCTTGGACTCAGTGATCCAAGAACCGAGTGTCTGTCATTTCGACCACGATGTCACAACTAAACGATTAGATAAGTGAAGTGGTCATCTTGAGTGAAAAACAAATTATATTGAATGTCTAAATTTTCAATGGTGAAAGAGCCTTTGTTCTACATCCATCTGAATAGAAATTTCAATTAACCTCGCTTAAGCTTGTAAGGGTGTTCTATGTTTTTCTTAAAATCTCACAAGGGTGCATTATACGTCAAGGCTCCAGGTGATTATACAAGTAGCATACGTCAAGTCAATGTTTGTAAAATTTCTCTTTTTACGAGTGAGAAATAAAGTTGAAGTTTAATTAAGCTGAAATTATAAGAGTTTAGTCTTGTAGTCTAAGTGACATTATGTTGCAGAGACACTTCAATCTAAATTAATTTATGTTTACTTATAAATTCGTTGCTCACATGAAAATCTTGAAAAATCATCCTTTTTCGAGTCTGAAAGAATAAACAATAAGCATAGATTAGAGTCTAATTTACAGTCAGTAGTCTACAGGTTATAACCTCCACCCCCTCTCCTAGTTAAGCAAATAAACTCAACATAATGTAGCATTCATTCAAATCTGTGATACATTATATTATTATACTAATGACAGTGAAGCACTTAGAAATTTAACAAACTTTGTGGAAATTCGATAGTTTTGCTTCGACTGATAATCCAAAGTTGAGCATTAGAAATATGAATATATGGATTGTATCTTTTTATCATTTTCTTTAAAAATAAAACATACCTGCGGTTTTCGCTGACCTTAAATAAAAAAAATAATAAGTTTAGAGCTAGCTCTACGTTTGTTTAGAACTTTGTTCAAAATCTTAGGTTCTAAAATATGAGAAAAATATACATATTTGAAAAAAAAATCCAAAATTCTGGATCCTTTCAGTCCACAGTTGCAGATCCTCTCTCATTTGGATAGAAGATAAATAGTTGTAGAAAATATTGTATGAAAATTCAAACGAATCCACAATAGGCCTATCACATAGATACTAAATATAGATCACTTTATCTAAAACATAATTATGGGTAGGGTTTCGAGGCCAACTGTGAAATCAAAGAAATCTTGAAAATGATATCTGTTTGTTTTTTTTTAATTAACCTTGGCACATTTATTCTATTTTTAGGAAAGGAATATCATTGATGTCGTAGCCAATCATATGAAATGCAGGCCAACGTGCAAGCAATAATTCCGGGAAAAAAAATTCCTATACCCTTGTAAAGCACCCGCTAGGCTAAAAATATTTTTAGAATTATAGCGCAGGGCACACACGGCTCAGACGATTGTTGCACAAGATAACGAAGATTTCTCATGCCATTTCGATGATGCGATAAAAATTGATACTAAAGTGGGATGCAGGCGAAGTGGGTAGTTGTTCAACTTCATCCTTTTGTTGTTGTTTTTTTCTAATTGTTATTTTGTTTATCACTCGAAAAATGTATCTATAGAAATATCGCGGCCGTTACATAAAAACCTCGGGCGTTATAGCTTACAGTTCCCGTTGTTTTTCTACCGCTACAATGGATTCATTGGTTAGACTTACTATTGTGTTTTGTGAAGAAAAAAAAATTAGTATTTTCTAGTGACTTCAGTAGTCGTCCGGGTTTGAAAAGAAGTCACATGATCGATTCAAGCAGTGGAAGACATGCATATTGTTGGCATGTATGGGTTGGAAAGACTTAACTGTTTTGTGTGACCTAGTACATAACTCTAAGCACCAGAGTAACATGCCAAAAGTTTCGTCAGTTTTTATTAATCAATCCATAAAAATACCTTTGGTACATCCTATTTATCAGCAAAATTAGAATAATTTGAAATCGGAAACTTATGTTCTAAGAACTTCATCAAGGTTCGAGAATTTCCTGTTCCCCTTTTTTTTTTATAGGAACGAAAGAATCATTGTACTCATTTCAGAAAATAGTAGGTTGCGTTTCTGTTCATAAGCACAATCATAGAGAACTTTTATATACATGTACAGCAAGGCAATTTTCTTTTTAAAGTTCTACACCATGCTTAAGTTTCATATAACGTTTTTTTTTTCTCAGAAATACAAACCCAATCTTCTCTCTAAAAAGGACAAAACACGTACCTCACCTCTTTTATCTGTTATCATGCGCACCTCTGTCATCTGTTATCACGCGGTTGTACTTGTTTAACTTTTTTAAATGTATAACATAAAAAGTACTCATTTATTATTCAGTTACTGTGCTAGCACATTATATACAGTTCTCGTTTTTGCTTTTTTTGCTTTTTCTTTTTTCTTTTTTTGCCTATAAACAAACCATTAAGTTTATATTCAAATACCTGGTATCCGTAAAGGAATTCTTCATGTGTTCGATCCCTTACTTTTTCACACCCTAAATAACTTGAAAGCCTCATCTGTATGGTCCGCACTACCTGATGGGTGCTAGTCTTAAAAATGTTTAAACAATCATAAAAACAGACACGTGACAGGTAGTTTTATATTATAGTCTGATATTATAGACATTAGAATATATTGTCAGCGTCAACATTAAATTACATAACGTTGCCATCAGTGAAAGCTACAGTAACACAACAACA
>JAWDGP010003812.1:5000-16814 GCA_033675545.1 Elysia crispata
GGAGGTTATTAAACTATGATCATGCGAGGTAGGTGTGGTACCGGAAAAAAAATGTTGAGAGACGCAAACCAAGGGTTATAAATAGTGTAGCGAAAGCCTCGGAGAATTATGGGTAATCAGGTTACTGTAGAGTGGTCGGTGTGCAGGCAAAAGGATACGGTCGGTGTAAGACAAGGGGAGGTAATTAAACTATGATCATGCGAGGTAGGTGTGGTACCGGAAAAAAAATGTTGAGAGACGCAAACCAAGGGTTATAAATAGTGTAGCGAAAGCCTCGGAGAATTATGGGTAATCAGGTTACTGTAGAGTGGTCGGTGTGAAGGCAAAAGGATACGGTCGGTGTAAGACAAGGGGAGGTAATTAAACTATGATCATGCGAGGTAGGCGTATGAGCACGGCTATGGGGTTAAGAGAGGTGAGAAGGAACAAGATGGTGAGGCGTGGAGACGGTATAATATAAAAGTAGACAAGATTTAGGGATATATTGAAAGGGTATAATGGTGTGATGGATAAGATGATGGGATATGGAGAGGGTGAAATATCAGAATGGGCGTGATGATGGAATCTGAAATACAAGGAGAGCTTAGTATGAGAACGGACAAGATGATGGGATACGGAGAGGGTGAAATTTCAGAATGGGCGTGATGATGGAATCTGAAATACAAGGAGAGCTTAGTATGAGAACGGACAAGATAATGGGATACGGAGAGGGTGAAATATCAGAATGGGCGTGATGATGGAATCTGAAATACAAGGAGAGCTTAGTATGAGAACGGATAAGATAATGGGATATGGAGAGGGTGAAATATCAGAATGGGCGTGATGATGGAATCTGAAATACAAGGAGAGCTTAGTATGAGAACGGATAAGATAATGGGATATGGAGAGGGTGAAATATCAGAATGGGCGTGATGATGGAATCTGAAATACAAGGAGAGCTTAGTATGAGAACGGATAAGATAATGGGATATGGAGAGGGTGAAATATCAGAATGGGCGTGATGATGGAATCTGAAATACAAGGAGAGCTTAGTATGAGAACGGATAAGATAATGGGATATAGAGAGGGTGAAATATCAGAATGGGCGTGATGATGGAATCTGAAATACAAGGAGAGCTTAGCATGAGAACGGACAAGATAATGGGATATGGAGAAGGTGAAATATCAGAATGGGCGTGATGATGGAATCTGAAATACAAGGAGAGCTTAGTATGAGAACGGACAAGATGATGGGATACGGAGAGGGTGAAATTTCAGAATGGGCGTGATGATGGAATCTGAAATACAAGGAGAGCTTAGTATGAGAACGGACAAGATAATGGGATACGGAGAGAATGAATGTGAGAGGAGACACGCCGATGAGACATGGAGAAAGTATAAAGTGAGAATGGATAAGATGGTGGGATATGGAGAGAGTATAAAGTGAGAATGGATAAGATGGTGGGATATGGAGAGAGTATAAAGTGAGAATGGATAAGATGGTGGGATATGGAGAGAGTATAAAGTGAGAATGGATAAGATGGTGGGATATGGAGAAAGTATAAAGTGAGAATGGATAAGATGGTGGGATATGGAGAGAGAATAAAGTGAGAATGGATAAGATGGTGGGATATGGAGAAAGTATAAAGTGAGAATGGATAAGATGGTGGGATATGGAGAGAGTATAAAGTGAGAATGGATAAGATGGTGGGATACGGAGAAAGTATAAAGTGAGAATGGATAAGATGGTGGGATATGGAGAAAGTATAAAGTGAGAATGGATAAGATGGTGGGATATGGAGAGAGTATAAAGTGAGAATGGATAAGATGGTGATATTTAGTTAGAGCGGGTATGATTTGAGAGTGGAAAAGATACCAGGATGTGGAAAAATAATAATTTCAAGAATAGACAAGATTTTGAGATAATTATGGAGAGGGTAAGGCTTGAGGATGGACAAAGTGGTGGGGGTAGGGAGAGAGTTTAATGTGAGAATAGACAAGATAATGGAATATGGAAAAAATCGAATGTAAGAATGGACAAGATAATGGAATATGGAAAAAATCGAATGTGAGAATAGACAAGATAATGGAATATGGAAAAAATCGAATGTGAGAATAGACAAGATAAGGGAATATGGAAAAGATCTAATGTGAGAATGGACAAGATTATGAAATATGGAAAAGGTATAATGTGAGAATGGACAAGATGATGGAATATGGAAAAGGTATAATGTGAGAATGGACAAGATGATGGAATATGGAAAAGGTATAATGTGAGAATGGACAAGATGATGGAATATGGAAAAGGTATAATGTGAGAATGGACAAGATGATGGAATATGGAAAAGGTATAATGTGAGAATGGACAAGATGATGGAATATGGAAAAGGTATAATGTGAGAATGGACAAGATGATGGAATATGGAAAAGGTATAATGTGAGAATGGACAAGATGATGGAATATGGAAAAGGTATAATGTGAGAATGGACAAGATGATGGAATATGGAAAAGGTATAATGTGAGAATGGACAAGATGATGGAATATGGAGAGGGTATGTGGTGAGAATGGACAAGATGATGAGATATGGAGAGGGTATGTATTGAGAATAGACAAGATGTTAGGATAAGTACAAAAAAGACGATGGGGTGGGAATATACAATTTCATGACTTAAAGGGAGGCAAACTTATTTTTATATTTTGAATTGAACAAAAATTAATTTGGAAAAGGAGCAGTGATAATAAACGATTATGATTTGAAAAATGCTTGGTCACTAAACAGCTAAAGAAAGTACATGTACTTCAAATTTTACACTTTATATTATAATATAATATTTCAAAGAAATTTGGTCTACCTGGCAAATCTAAAAAGTTATTAAGAAATATGAATAGATGGAGAAAGAATATTTTTTTAATAAGTTACTTAATTAATTGATTTATTTTTGGATAGATTTGGAACGTCGAGCATGAAGATGAAGTTGAAAGAAAATAAATACAGTCAGATTTTATCTCTAAAAAAAGATAATGACAACAACAACAACAACAACAACAACAACAACAACAACAACAACAACAACAACAATAATAATAATAATAATAATAATAATAATAATAATAATAATAATAATAATAATTACCGATAACAATGATACCACTACTACTACTACTACTACTACTACTACTACTACTACTACTACTACTACTACTCTAATACTACTACTACTATTACTACTACTACTACTTCTACCACTACTAATGCCACTACTACTACTACTAGTACTACTACTACTACTGCTGCTGCTGCTGCTACTACTACTACTACTACTACGACTACTGCTGCTGCTGCCACTACAACTACTACCACTACTACTACTACTGCTACTACTACTACTGCTGCTACTACTACTACCGCTACTACCACTTCTACTACCACTACTACTACCGCTACTACTACTGCTACTACTACTACTACTACTACTACTACTACTACTACTACTACTACTACTGTTACAAGTACTACAACTACTACTGCTGCTGCTACTACTGCTGCTGCTGCTACTACTGCTACTGCTACTGCTACTGCTGCTGCTGCTGCTACTACTGCTGCTACTGCTGCTACTGCTACTGCTACTACTGCTACTACTACTACTACTACTACTACTACTACTACTACTACTACTACTACTACTACTACTACTCGATTTTTTTTAGGTATATAAAAGCTACCCACCTCCCTGGCTCTTAAATCTGAAATAAAATTAGATTTGCGATTTCTGTTGATGTATGACGTTTATTTGATCATAGTTTCATAAAAATCTAGATCTAGATCTATACCGAATTTTTAAAGGATTTTAAAATTTACTGTCAATCTAGATTTCCTCCACATACGAGTTTTAAAATGTTGTAGTAGACAAATCCTTCAGTTTACAAAGTGAATTTTTAAGAAAAAAAAATCTAGACTGTCTTGTTTTCATGAGCGGAAAATTTAAATGTGAATTTCTTCATTAGTCAGGCCTAAGGGGCGATAATAACATAGCATGTACCTGCTCTTTAAGAATTACGCACCAAATTTTGGATTTTCCTGGTTTTTTTTTTTCTTTTTACAGATTTATTTTGTAAAACTCTTAAGTTGTTTTTTGTTTTTTTTATCCGGAAGTAGACTAACTGAAGAACCTTTGTGTTAGTTTGTATCTTGTTATAGGTCTAGAAAAGAATAGAATGGACTTTCTTTTTTAATTTTAATAGTGAGTGTATCATTGCTGATAGTTATATGAAATAAAATTTATAAAAACTTGAAATGAGAGGTTCATATCGCGAATATCTCCTCTCTTTTCCTATTTTTTTCATTTTCATTCATAGCGGATTTGGCACTTCAAAAAAATGTAATAGATCCAGATGAAGATTACATACTTTCTGTAAAGCTAAAATTTCCTGGGAGATAAATGGTAAGATTCTAAAGTTGGTTAAGATATAGATATAGGCAGTGATTAGATAAAGTGCAACTTTTAGAGTTCTAGAATGAAAGCAGCTTACGACGAAATGTAATTCAAGCTTTAAATTTAAATTATAGAACCTTCAGATTCCATTTCTTTTGGTCTAAATTAAAGCCAATATGAAATAGAAAAAAATTCGTAGATTAGAAACTAAATATCGTATACTTATTGTGGTCGGTAATGGCAAATGGTTTGGAAACAATGTTTGTTTTTAAAATAATTCTACACAAGTCATATTTTTCCCTTTTTTTCTCTCTAGCTGGATTTAGAAGCGCGGTCAGCTAAGTTTCTGTTTAGGACTCTGTCAGCACATCAATTTCTGACCATGTAACGTTTGTACCTACGCTGATCATTATTCAGAAGTAAACAGTCTGATTCAGAACTTGGTTTGATTAAAAAAATAATTTAGAGGTAAAAAAATGCAACACTATCACAAATTATCTTGTTTGAAATGTTTTATCCAAATTCGTTTACATACTGTTGTAAATTAGGAACTTCATTGCGTTATATTATATCGGCGCCAAAAAAAAATTCCGGGATGTTACTCAAATCATGCTATTTTTAATCTCTCTCAGACGGCTATAATGGCGGAATCCGCTGTCCGCTCCTACTGTGTTGAATCACAGAAACTGCTCCGCGAAGCCACGCCAGAATTCGGTGCCCGCTCCTATTGTGTTGAATCACAGAAACTGCTCCGCGAAGCCACGACAGAATTCGGTGCCCGCTCCTATTGTGTTGAATCACAGAAACTGCTCCGCGAAGCCACGCCAGAATTCGGTGCCCGCTCCTATTGTGTTGAATCACAGAAACTGCTCCACGAAGCCACGCCAGAATTCGGTGCCCGCTCCTATTGTGTTGAATCACAGAAACTACTCCGTGAAGCCACGCCAGAATTCGGTGCCCGCTCCTATTGTGTTGAATCACAGAAACTGCTCCGCGAAGCCACGCCAGAATTCGGTGCCCGCTCCTACTGTGTTGAATCACAGAAACGGCTCCGCGAAGCCACGCCAGAATTCGGTGCCCGCTCCTACTGTATTGAATCACAGAAACTGCTCCGCGAAGCCACGCCAGAATTCGGTGCCCGCTCCTATTGTCTTGAATCACAAAAACTGCTCCGCGAAGCCACGCCAGAATTCGGTGCCCGCTCCTACTGTACTGAATCACAGAAACTGCTCCGCGAAGCCAAGCCTGTCAAGCGAAGACTCAGTTCTATACTAGGCGCAGCTGTGGTTGCCACAGGTTCTTGCGTCTTGATCACCTTGCACATTTTTGTAACACTTTCCAGTCTAGATGTAGATGCTCCACCTCACAGCTTTACAACGAACAAAGATATATTGGAAGAGCACGCTCTCAAATTTCGGAGTATGGGGCATGTCAAAGAGAAACGGTCAGAACTTGCTAATCTAGACCCACATTCGGCTCAAAAGCAACATTTTAAAGAATTCGTTATGGAGTATTTCCTGGAAAGGGCCGAGAAATTCCACCAAACCCGCGTCGATTGTGCCTCTCTCTTGGCCGGAGATCAGAAAAGCATTAAAAGAGCTGTGGGAATTTCCAAAGTCCTTGCTGGGTTGGAGAGAATCAAGCATGGAGAGAGCGGTAGGGTTGCTAAGCTCAAGGGCAGAGAGGCTATCCCTCCACCACCTAAACTGATAAAAGAAGAAGTCAGAAAGTGGCCACCGTGGGAATTTCAGAGACTAACGAACCTGTGGTATATCAAGGCCACATTGGATTGCATGACCTTCAAGCAGACGAGAGGTTACATCCTTTCACCTTTGACCCCGGAAGAAGAAGAGTTTCCCATAGCTTTCTCTCTGATCGTCTACAAAGATATAGAGATGGTCGAGCGCATACTCCGAAGCGTGTACCGTCCTCAGAACAGCTACTGCATACACGTCGACCTCAAGGCCGACCCACAATTCTACGCGGCGGCGGAAGCGGTTGCCGGCTGCTTCCGGGAGAACGTGCGCATGTCCAGCAGACGTGTTGCAGTCAAGTGGGGAACTTACACGACTCTAGAGCCGGAACTCATCTGCATGCGCGATCTCCTGGACATGGACAGCAGTCAGGGTTCTCCTCGGGACGTGAAGAGAAGGAAAAAACCCGAGTGGAAATATTTCATCAACCTGACTGGCCAGGATTTCCCCCTGAAGACCAACTTCGAGCTCGTGAAGATCTTGACAGCTTTCGGAGGAGCCAACAACGAGGAGGGCACACTGGAGAAGTAGATCGTTGTGGAATGTTGTGTTCGTATGTATACGTCGAGAAAACTCTCAAAAATTTGAAACTTAGGTGTTAACTGTTCCAAAATAATGTATAAATGTCCACTTGTAGTCGAAAAACGCCAGCTTCTACTGATCTCAACGCCAAACCCTAATTGCCTGATGCCTTTCGCATCCCAAATCTTTTTATATCTCTACGAATTTCTCTCTCTCTCTCTCTCTCTCTCTCTCTCTCTCTCTCTCTCTCTCTCTCTCTCTCTCTCTCTCTCTCTCTCTCTCTGTTCCCCCCCCCCTTTTTCCCCATCCAGTGCTAACAGAGAGAGATGGACATCCGAGCCTCCCCACGGGATTACAGCAGTTAAAGGCGCCGTCCACACAGTGGTCAACAGGTGAGTCTGACACAGACCTAGAGACAGCTCGCGGTACTGGGCGGACTCCTTGCGTCAAATTTCAGCTCCCTAAAGACACAGCAGACGAAAGAAGCTCTAGGGCCGGGCTAGAGATAGAAACTTCGGACTCTAGGGACATGGCCTGATAGTATGCGGCAAGCTTCAGTTTTTAGGTGCAGCAGCAATATCGAACATAAAATAGAACGTAATAATGAGAAAAAAAATCCACAAAATATTACAATGAAGATCAAAGCAGGCCCAGCATGAAAACAGCCAATCCATGAGGTCTGTAGACCAAACGGCCTGAACATCCTAATCAAGTTTTTACTTAAAATGTTATCGTCGTAATCATCATTACCATCATCATCATCGTCATCCTCATCCTCATCATTATCGTCGTCGTCGTCGTCATCTTTATCATCAGCAGGATCATTATCAACATCATCATAATCATCATCATCATCATCATCATCATCATCATCGTCGTCGTCGTCGGCGGCGGCGTCATCATCTTTATAATCAACAACATCATCATCATCATCATGATCATCATGACACTTCTAACCGTCTCAGGGCCACAGTTGACTTCATCGTTACCAGTCCTATAGCGATCGATTTCTTGAAGTGGCTGAGGGACACGGAAATCCCCGATGAGACCCTATTCGCCTCCATCAACTACAACCCCCAACTGGGAATTCCCGGCACTTATAACGGTAAAGGTCAAGCTATTGAATATAATTATGCTCCCCGTAACAACGGATATTACGTTATAGAAAATTGGAGTTAGAAAGTGTCTTTAAGAACAGTTGTAATTTCAAATCTGTTTAAGAAGCTTAGATTCTTTTTTTAATGTTCGTCCCTAGTGTCTGCAGCGACCATTCTTGATGGGTTTGACCCCACACTCTAGGTGGTCAGTTTAAGATTTCGTCTTGTAATTTTCGCCCTTTGTTTGATATCCATAAAATGACTTAGATCACCTTGCTGTGGATAAATTATATCAAGCAACTAATTAAAGAATATGAACAACTCTTTCAACTTATTATTTTAATGACTTTTACTTTCAGTTTCAATGGAAATAAGAAGCTGATAATTTGCATAGTCTACAAGTTTACATGATTAATATTCTAGGCTCTTTATACAATATTACTTAGTTAAACATTCTAAGCTCTCTTGCTATACAAGTTCTTATTTAATGATATATTGTAGGCTCTCTTGCTATACAAGTTCTTATTTAATGATATATTGTAGGCTCTCTTGCTATACAAGTTCTTATTTAATGATATATTGTAGGCTCTCTTGCTATACAAGTTCTTATTTAATGAAACATTCTAAGCTCTCTTGCTATACAAGTTCTTATTTAATGATATATTGTAGGCTCTCTTGCTATACAAGTTCTTATTTAATGAAATATTGTAGGCTCTCTTGCTATACAAGTTCTTATTTCGTGATATATTGTAGGCTCTCTTGCTATACAAGTTCTTATTTAATGAAATATTGTAGGCTCTCTTGCTATACAAGTTCTTATTTAATGAAATATTGTAGGCTCTCTTGCTATACAAGTTCTTATTTAATGAAATATTGTAGGCTCTCTTGCTATACAAGTTCTTATTTAATGAAATATTGTAGGCTCTCTTGCTATACAAGTTCTTATTTAATGAAATATTGTAGGCTCTCTTGCTATACAAGTTCTTATTTAATGAAATATTGTAGGCTCTCTTGCTATACAAGTTCTTATTTCGTGATATATTGTAGGCTCTCTTGCTTAGAAGTTTACTTAATGCAATATTCTAGGTCCTCTTGCTGTACACGTTTGTTTAATAAAATATTGTAGGCTTTCTTCCTATACAAGTTTACTTAATTAAATATTGGCAAGAATTTATTTGAATATTAGAATATAAGTAACACTTAGCTATTGCCATAATCAGTTTTAACTCACTTTTTTACACTTAGCTATTACCATGATCAGTTTCAACTCTTTTTCTACACTTAGCTATTACCATAATCAGTTTCAACTCTTTTTCTACACTTAGCTATTACCATAATCAGTTTCAACTCTTTTTCTACACTTAGCTATTACCATAATCAGTTTCAACCATTTTCTACACTTTGCTATTACCCAGATCGGTTTCATCTCATTTTCTACACTTAGCTATTACCATAATCATTTTCATCTCACTTTTCTACACTTTGCCATTACCATAATCAGTTTCAATTTTTTTCTACACTTAGCTATTATCATAATCAGTTTCAATTCATTTCTACACTTAGCTATTACCATAATCAGTTTCAATTTTTTTCTACACTTAGCTATTATCATAATCAGTTTCAATTCATTTCTACACTTAGCTATTACCTTAATCAGTTTCAATTTTTTTCTACACTTAGCTATTACCATAATCAGTTTCAATTCATTTCTACACTTAGCTATTACCATAATCAGTTTCAACCATTTTCTACACTTTGCTATTACCATAATCAGTTTCAACCATTTTCTACACTTTGCCATTACCATAATCAGTTTCAATTTTTTTCTACACTTAGCTATTATCATAATCAGTTTCAATTCATTTCTACACTTAGCTATTACCATAATCAGTTTAAATTTTTTCTACACTTAGCTATTATCATAATCAGTTTCAATTCATTTCTACACTTAGCTATTACCATAATCAGTTTCAACCATTTTCTACACTTAGCTATTATCATAATCAGTTTCAATTCATTTCTACACTTAGCTATTACCTTAATCAGTTTCAATTCATTTCTACACTTAGCTATTACCATAATCAGTTTCAACTCAATTTTCTACGCTTTCTTGAGTTTGTGTGTATGGAGTCGTTGCGAGCCTTCGCTCGCTTCAAGAAATGGAACGTGGATCCTTCCTATACAGGCTGCCCGTCTCAACTGGTCGTCAACGACATTTGCATTCTTTCTACAGGTAAGGGGGGGAGTAAAAAAAAAGGGGGTGGGGGGAAACCGTGTGTTCTTCTTAAAAAATAATGTCCCCTCAGCATACCATTGGTAGAGAAAAGTGTTTCAATTTTTTTTTCTTACAATTAGGTGTCCCATCCGCGTAAACTTCATGTTTTCTTTCTTTCTTTCTTTTTTCTTTTTTTTTGAGATCTATAGATTTTGATCTTTCAACTCTTACGACTTTTGCTGAAGGGTAAAAATGTCCGACCTTATAACTGCATGAACATTTTTCGCGGATTGGACACTCCTCGACCCCCGACCCCTCAGTGCCCCCACCTTAAAACGTCTTTGAATGAGTGTGTCCGTGTTTGTGTGTGTGTATGTGTGTGTGTGTGTGTGGGGGGGCCCTCATCATTTAAGTCCTGCCCTACCTGACGGGAGTTTGTTCAATATGCAAAGAAGGCCTGAGTATAGCCTCCTGTGGCAAGTTATATCGAACAAACAACCAAACAGTAGCGTAATTTTAATTGTGGGTTTCATTTATTCTATATCGCCCCACCGCTTAAATCGAAAAGTCCACCTTCTCAGGTTAAATCTTAAATCTCTTTCCATAACCATACCGGACATTACATCTAAACTACATGAAGCATTTGATCCGGTTCTAAGTGTAACTTATGTCCTTAATAGGCTTTTTACCCCCCCCCACACACACACACCTAATTTTTTTCCTCCAAATAAGCTTACGTCATGCTACATATCGCTATAAAATTTGTCTTCCCTTCTCACTGTCTCTATACCTTTCTTTCTATGCCGATCTTTCTATCCCTCTCTTACCTCTCGTGACCCTTCCTCTCCCTGTCTCTCTTGTCTCCCTCTCTTTCTCCCTCCCTTCCTCTCTCTCTCTCTATTGCTCTTTCCTCTCTCTCTCTCTCTCTCTCTCTCTCTCTCTCTCTCTCTGTTCTCTCCCTCTCGTTCTCCCTCCCTTCCTCTCTCTCTCTCTCTATCGCTCTTTTCTCTCTCTCTCTCTCTCTCTCTCTCTCTCTCTCTCTCTCTGTCTCTCATCCCTTCCTCACATTCACTCTCCTTCTGTCTTCCTTTCATTCTCTCTCTCTCTCTCTCTCTCTCTCTCTCTCTGTCTCTCTCTATTGATCTTTCCTTTATCTCTCTCTCTTTCTGTTCTCTCCCTCTCGTTCTCCCTCCCTTCCTTTATCTCTCTCTATCGCTCTTTTCTCTCTCTCTCTCTCTCTCTCATCCCTTCCTCACACTCACTCTCCTTCTGTCTTCCTCTCATTCTCTCTCTCTCTCTCTCTCTCTCTCTCTCTCTCTCTCTCTCTCTCTCTCTCTGTCTGTCTCCCTCCCTCCCTCCCTCCCCTCCCCCCACCTTGTAGGTGACCTGGAAGACATCTCGGGCTGGGGCCCCTCCTCATCTGTTTGCCAACAAGTTCTTCCTGGACCAGGACCGCATCGTCCTCGCCTGCCTGGAGGAGAAACTGTTCAACGCCACGAGGGACGAGTCCCTGAGCACCAGGACATTTGACACAACCCTCTACAGCCAGCAGGACTTTGTCCTGAACCAGGTTCGAGCCGCTTCGTGAGGAAAACAACGTAGATCTAGACCTAGATCTAGACTCAACGCGCTCTGCCGCACTTTGATTATCCTTAAGACAAAAGAGCTCTATCACTCTAACGTCACGACTTTTGTGGCACCTAGACAAACATCGATTGCACGAAGCTAGCGTCTAATCATCTGGACTAGCAATGGATCGTGGGTCATGGATCAGTGGAGCATTAGTTCTGATGGGCTGTTGAAGCTATTGTA
>JAWDGP010003815.1:0-29989 GCA_033675545.1 Elysia crispata
TGTCTTAGTCTCTCACTCACTCTTACTTCATCTGCTTCTTCTTCTTCTTCTTCTTCTCTCTCTCTCTCTCTCTCTCTCTCTCTCTCTCTCTCTCTCTCTCTCTCTCTCTCTCTCTCTCTCTCTCTCTCTCTCTCCTTCTCTTCTTACGTCTCCCAATCTTATAAAACTGTTCCGATAAAAAAAGTTGAAGAGAAGGCTGGAATAAGGGTAGTTTTCATAAATCAAACTGGATCTCTTAAATTTTTTTTATTTTTACGTTTTCCTAAGTTTCTTATAAAAAAATGTACTTTTTATTTTCCAAGGGGAGGCGTTCTTGATATAAAATTCATACCATGCTCGAAATCTGTGAAGCCATATACATGTATTCTAAAATTCTCATTCATTTTTTTCCAGTGGTATGTCTGAAGTCTCTTTGATTTCTGCAGTATTCCAGTCCCTGAAATATATTTTTTTTAATCAAAACCTTTATTTACACCCCCACCTCCACCATGAAACCACCACCCTTTCCCAGGAGCGTACAAGAACCATGTGTTTGTTCTCCACCTGGGTCTGGGTGCCCACGATGAGATTCCTGACCAGCTGGAGCAAACGGCATCCTGTAGCTTCACCATGCCGGCCTCCACTGTGTCCAAGGCTCAGGTGCGCTCCATCAGTGTGGACACACAGGACCCGCCTGAGAAATGGGTCAGGTACATCGCCAGGTACAACTACATGGTGGAGATTGACAACCAGGTGGAGGCCGAGTCAGACAAGGAGCCTAGCAGCGAGTGAGGATCATCAAGGGGCATCTGTGTGTCTGTCTGTGTGTTTGGGTATGACAGATGGAGGCCGAGTCAGACAAGGAGCCTAGCAGCGAGTGAGGATCATCAAGGGGCATGTGTGTGTCTGTCTGTGTGTTTGGGTATGACAGATGGAGGCCAAGTCAGACAAGGAGCCTAGCAGCGAGTGAGGATCATCAAGGGGCATGTGTGTGTCTGTCTGTGTGTTTGGGTATGACAGATGGAGGCCGAGTCAGACAAGGAGCCTAGCAGCGAGTGAGGATCATCAAGGGGCATGTGTGTGTCTGTCTGTGTGTTTGGGTATGACAGATGGAGGCCAAGTCAGACAAGGAGTCTGGCAGCGTGTGAGGATCATCAAGGGGCATGTGTGTGTCTGTCTGTGTGTTTGGGTATGACAGATGGAGGCCAAGTCAGACAAGGAGCCTAGCAGCGAGTGAGGATCATCAAGGGGCATGTGTGTGTCTGTCTGTGTGTTTGGGTATGACAGATGGAGGCCGAGTCAGACAAGGAGTCTGGCAGCGAGTGAGGATCATCAAGGGGCATGTGTGTGTCTGTCTGTGTGTTTGGGTATGACAGATGGAGGCCGAGTCAGACAAGGAGCCTAGCAGCGAGTGAGGATCATCAAGGGGCATGTGTGTGTCTGTCTGTGTTTGGGTATGACAGATGGAAGCGGAGTCAGACAAGGAGTCTGGCAGCGTGTGAAGACCTTGTAGGGGTATTTGTGTGCCTGTTTGGGTACTTGAGTGTGATTGGTATGTATTCAATGCTGTGTGGTTTGTAAATAGGGAGTGAATGAAAGGGGCAGTTTTGATAACCTTACAACCTGATATGAGCTAGTGAATTTGTTTACAGTGAAGTTGCAAGAATCACTGTACAGTTGTTATGGTGTTGCAAACCTTTTCACTGCTCATTTTGAGTGCGGAAATTAAACCATATTTAGTTGCATCTTAGTATGTTTTTTTTCTATGGTTTTGATTTTGGGCAAAATTTTAGAGTTTTCCCCATTTTCGGTTTAGAACTGTGTGAATCTGATAAAAGTTATGTGGGGATATTTTAGTTTTCATCTCTTGTATTTTGACATTGTGTGGATCTGTCAACTATTGCTTGAGGCTATTAGGGGATTTTCAAATATGATATCACGCATGGGGGGAGGGGGGTCTACAAAAATGTGAGGAAGTGTGAGGAAAGGGGGGGTGTGTCTCATGGAAAAGTGATATCACACCTTTTAGCCTATTACAGTGTATTAGAAATAGATAGAAAACTAAGATTTTTTTAAAACAATTCAAACTAACTTTCATTTATCTTCTTTAATACATTCCAGATCTATATTTCCTTCCAGATTATCACAAATTTGGGAGCCAACAGAGGCCATAATTCCCCAAATTTGGGGACTTTGGCCCAGAAAGAGCCAAATTGGCATCCCTGCCTGTCAGGCAAAGGGGAAGTCACTCTGCCCCCAATTTTTGTTTATGAGAAATTAGCAGGCTTATCAACAAATGATTAGGCCCAGATAGACCTATAAAAATTTAGATTTCACAATGGATGGGGTCAATAAACTATCATGATTTTTTTCAAGGTCTTCACTGAGGTACATAGTACAACAAGTGGAACAGAGGTACAAAGAAGGGCGAATGAAAAGTGTCTTATGTGTCGAATGTGTGATATCACAGGGGGGGGCAGCAAAAATGTGTGGAAGTGTGAGAAGGGGGAGGGGGGGGGGGTGTGCTGAAAATCTCCCCAAAAAGTGTGATATCATATTTGAACAGCCCCTTAAGTGTCTAGCCTTTCAGCGCTAAGGTTCTCTCAGTTCAATTGTTTTCGGGCATTATATGTTTGCACATATGTGAATTTTATGATGATTGTGTGGATGTGAGTGTGTGTGAACATTCATGTGATGATGCAGTCTGTTGACCAAAGAAGTTAACCAAGGTTCCAAGCATGATCATCTTGTACAATCTTCAGCTGTAACAGAAGAAACCTACTTCATAAACTGCAAGTCAAGTATGCTGTAGAACTCTGGCATATAAAACAGATTTCTCAATCCTGACCAAAACTTGAACATTTTTATACTTTTTTAACAACTCCTGTAATTTGCAAAACACTTACAGTCAGCAGTTTCTCTGCACATCGGTGAGGAGGACGAGAAGAAGTCCAAATGTTTACTTTATTATGTGTGGTTTTATTATTCATACATGCATTTATCCATTCACTAGTATATACTTCTAGTTGTTTACACATTCATATCAATGTTTGTATTTTATTATGAGAATCATTTCAAAACCACAAAAGAAACCACCTTGCATTTGATCTTATTAATTGATCAAATTGTGTTGCCATGGCAACTAGCCTAGTACTGTATACATGTGGATGTTTTATGGCATAGGAGATGCTATTTATTATTGCTATCAATGAAGTGTATCAGCTGTGCTGTATCTTTCTGTTCCGACAAGTAGTTTGATCTTACACTTCTCTACAATCTTTCTGTTCCGACAAGTAGTTTGATCTTACACTTCTCCACAATCTTTCTGTTCCGACAAGTAGTTTGATCTTACACTTCTCCACAATCTTTCTGTTCCGACAAGTAGTTTGATCTTACACTTCTCTACAATCTTTCTGTTCCGACAAGTAGTTTGATCTTACACTTCTCTACAATCTTTCTGTTCCGACAAGTAGTTTGATCTTACACTTCTCTACATTCTTTTTTTCTGGCTTCTGGTGGCTCATCCTATGAAGACAGATTCCCCATCCCAAAACAATTAGAAAAATGATGTGAAGTGATGAGCCCCACATGAATTTAATTCCTAGCAGCATAGAAATCTCTTAAAGAACCAGTGAGACTTGGCTTTCTCTACCTTCAGCCACAATTAGTTGATCACATAGCAATCTTCGATGAGTCCAAAATTGGCTTTTATTAACACCATATGGACTGACACAAGTGCCAAGGCAAAACAAGCTGATGTATGCGTTGAAAAGCTACGGTTGCAGGTTACATGACTGTCCATGGTAGGCAAGGTGTTGAGATACTCAGACAGTAGCGTCAGATCTTTCTGAGAATCACAATACATGAGCATTGTGGCAATGATAATCTGGATGTTAATTTGTTGCAGTTGCTTCCATTATATGAGGGCCGGCTGCTCATCTTTAAAGGGTTACATCTCAATAATTTATCTGAAGTTTTCTCTCCTCAACATATATTTGTTTATACTTAAGATCAGCTCAGTCCCTTCACACCTTGGTAATGGATTAATCCAAGTAAATTGAAGTATTTTTTTCTTTTTGTTTAAACCCTGAATTGTTTAATTGAAGAAGAGGTTATAGATCCATCAAAGCAATTTTCCCAAACTTTTTTTTTTATTTCTAATTTTTTTCCATGTGTATCTAATGCTGTATAGATATATAGTGTGTAACAAAACTTTTATAATGAGTTGTATTGCAATGATATTTTGCTTTAACATCATCTAGTCCATATTCACATAAAAATTGAGATTTGCAACTATTGGGGAAACACAAAATGAGAAGTTCAGTGTTATTTCACCTTTAATCTTTTGAATGGATCTGTATTGGTTATTCAGTCTTAGCATAGAGTCTAAGGCTAACACAAGAATTGTTGATATAGTGGTGGTTGCTGTACTTCCTCCTCCTGGTCATTTGGCCTTCTCTCTCACTCTCTGTCTGTCTCCTTCCCCTACTTAGATCCCATTCAGCCTCTCCTTCAGACCTGCTTTCCATGTGATCTGAGTTTGCCATAATAGAGTGGCCATAGTCATCAAGAAACTCAAATTTTGGGTGCATTTAACTTTTGCGAGGAGCACAATTAATTGAGTCACCTGCTCCCTGCTGTCAGGTGAGGATATATCATATCTGAAGCTCTTGCCTGGCTGATACGTGAGAACCTTCTTATTTGTATCTTCAGCAGTATAGCTAGGTTAAAATAACTGGCCAGAGTGATTGGGAATTATCTCCTTTAACAATGTTTGAAAATGCACCTAGTAGTTCGACTTAATATTGAAGGCCTGCATATTTGTTTAAATTATATATATTTCAACGTAGGTAATCTATGCTAAATTTGTTGCAGGTGTTGTTATTAATAATAAATGGAATTTACAAATAGCTTACATCATGTGTTTAATTGTAGATCTACAATTACATATTGGTATATAGATATAGTTTTGGATGTCAGCACTATAACTGTTGTCATGTGGAGTATACCAGACTAGACTGCTAAGAAACTAATTCTAAATGCGGCAAAACAGCTAAATGTGTACATTGTGCAATAAGGTTTTTTCACAATCATGGTTAAAGAACAAGTCAATTTTGTTAAGCTGATATTTTGCCACCGTCATTTCTTAGTGAAGCTCTAAAGTCAGGGTAAACAACAATCATCAACCAATGTTATCCAATCCTAGCATTATGTCTTGTGGGAAGGTTGTATTGAAAAGTTCCATGTCTAACATAGGTTTTTGACAGTTTTTTGAAATTATCCCCAGTTCACTTTGGCCTTATAATTTACTCCTCACAAAGGTGATAATGAGTAGCACATGTACATTCTTAACAGTAGTATAAGATATTAACATAAAATGTTATTGTAAAACTCACGGCTCTCTCATGTCTTAGACCAAACAACTGGACTTCTCATACTTTACTTTGCAGCTTATGTTGATGCGTTTTTAATCAGTATGAAAACTACAATGAAGTCTAAAAAAAACTCAGATTTGGATAGCTCAAATGTATTAACAATTCAAAACTGTAGCTGATTGATGGCAGTGTGAATTTAATAATAATATAGAAATGTTTATAATAGTCTCATAGCCTATCTTTTCAGAATGCTTCAAATCAATTTAAAGTTGATAATACCTTCTAGTTTTCCTTTTCTCTCTCTCTCTCTCTGTCGGTCTGTCTGTCTCTCTCTTTGTCGGCCTGTCTGTCTGTCTGTCTGTCTCTCTCTCTGTTTGTCTGTCTGTCTGTCTGTCTGTCTGTCTCTCTGTCTGTCTGTCTCTCTCTGTCGGTCTGTCTGTCTGTCTGTCTGTCTGTCTCTCTGTCGTTCTGTCTGTCTCTTTCATTTGTTTGTAACAGACTACAAGGAATTGGTAGTTATTCCACTCTCTTGTTTTTAACTGCAAGGGATGGTTTTTGCTGTGAAGATTTTTAATACACACCAAGTCATATCATATAATAGTTCATATAGATTTTGACAGAAAAATGTGGCCTACACTTTCTCAGGGAAGATTTTTACACATTTTTCCTATTTTTGCAACAGATTTAGCTTATTTTAAAAAAGAAAACCCACAAAAATTCGACCACTCATGAGGAAAGTAAACTGAATTGGGCATTCATCCACAGAACCTTTAGGATGACTTTGTTCTATAGCCATAATATTTTATTTTATTACCGAAATGAACAAAATGTTTAAGACTCATGTCAAGGGAGCAAACTTATTCTACGTATTGTACGACCTGTGAGACTCTGATCAATCTCTTGAACTGGGAGGTGTGTCTGCATAAGCATAAGGAAGTCAATATTGAAGTAGACTCCAACTGGTACCCTCTACTTCAAGTACTTGCAGGTTGTGACTGTTAATTTCCAGAGATTTTCTGTGATTGTAACCTTACACATCATTATTTGTTACTTGATTCCACATTGCTATTTATATATATAGATATCTATTTTTGCTTATTTCTGTGATTTCCATTGATATGGCTTGAAATGTATAAACTGGATAATTTTTTAAAATACTATAAGTCGAGAGCTCAGAATCAAAAGGTTCCATCGACTTTTCTATCTAGTGCTCGCCTGGATGTGAGGAGGTGCAACACTTAAGACAATTCTCGGTCCGACTGAAGTAAAGCCATCTGGACTAGGGTATAAACAATTATTTCTCAGGATGTTAGGATGAGTGACACCAAGTTTTTAAACATGGAATCATCATGCTCAGAGCCCTTGTAGAATTCACTCTGAAACTCACTAAGCTGATGTTGAACAGTTGCAAGGCTGATTTTATTTTTCTGAAGATATATATAGGTGATTTAAATTATAAAACAAGAAACATTCCAAACTGGTACTTTGAAGCACTGCTGAGATTTCCACTGTTAGTGCAAAAGATTAGAGACTTGAGAGAGTTGATTATTCCACCCAGCAAACCTTCCTCCCTTCCTGGTGTTGAGGTAGCTTACATTAAACACACAACACACAAGCCGTTTAGTTACACAGGTGAATGACATGGGGGAAGTGCAATGCCCAAGTATCTGGTCTCCAGCTGAATCATCACAGGTGGCTGGAAAATTTGTTATGAATTTTTTGTTGTTGTCTGACTTTATTGTTATTGTCCTAGATATTGCTAGAGATCAGGTTAAGTTAAGAAAAAATAAAAGCATTCATGTACGTCTATTTTGGAAATGTTGATAATTTCATTTTATTTTCACAACTGTGTTACAAAATGTTTTTCACAGCCAAGGTGATGTAGAGAAACAGGAAATGCAGAGTTACTTTTATTGCTTCTTGTAAGTCATCTTCCTATTGTTCTGAATGAATGTGAGATTTCCAATGTGTTTTATTTGCTGTTGGTGTAACAGGGCGAGGGTTTCACTGGGCTCAGCCAATGTCTTACTGGTTTGACCTTGAGGAAATGATCATACTCTCGTGTCTAGTTGCAGACTCCATCTAGACCATCAATCGATATCCGTTCTCCTGCCACGATCAGCAGATGTTTCCCCAGCAGGATTTACTCAATTTCCATCTTTCTTTTCACCTTGTAGTTTTACTGACTCCTGTCTTTTCTGTGTATTCAACTTGCAAATCTAGATGGCAATGTATATCAGACTGGACTTAACAAATGTATATTTGTCTGGATCATTTCCTCTTCACTGTGTGTATGACTTGTGGATTTTTTTATGTAACTTTTGTTACTGACATGATCAATTCCATTCTAATTTTTTCCAAGAGAAGTTTTTGCCATTTTATTTGGGCATGTCTTATTTGGGTGGAAAGTTTTTCTATACATGCATAAAGCTTTACTTGCGAAACTATGACAAGATGTTTCGATAAGAAACTTTCCACTCAAATGATCGGTTTCTTTTATTAATAATCAAATCTGTGACATTCTATGTGATTTGATAAAGCTCTTATCTTCTTTCGTGTGTAAATGTGTAGATTTAGACCAGCAGCTGTAGCATGCTCTGATTTCTGTAGCTCTCACCCCCACAGACTTGCTGTGAATGATTGCCTGGTCCACTTGGTTCTCAAGACGAGTCAATCAAGGCGAGCTGCGGCAGTTGATTCCTCAGGGACTGTTCACAGAAAAATCATTCTCTCAATGTGTACACCAATTTTGATTTTCTATTGATGTTAACTGTTGATCGAACATCTTTGACTTAGCTAGGCCTCAGTTGATTAGGCAATTAGATAAAATTTGTCTCAAAGAATTTTAAAGAACATTATTTCAAGCTCAGATAACTACAGCAGCCATGAACTATGAAGTATAATATATCCTTTCTTCTATTTCAATACAATTATGTGATGATATTTGTGTCTTTGATTTCATTATGTATTTTATTATAGTAATAAGTATATTGTATTGTTTGTTTGTGTAGATGATTGTCATTATATTTTTAGGTTGTAGACTCAGCCAAATGAGAATTGTGTGTGTGTGTGTGTATTTGTCAGAGGATTAACAATAGAATTCAGCTTGTGTGATTGAAGTGTTCTTGACAGGTTTTTGTCAAATCTTGTGCTCGTTTAAGGAGCTTAGGTATTCCGTGTTATATGCATATATTTCAGTGTCTTTCTGTGTGTGAAAGTGTGTCTGTTACCTGAGCTTGCTAGTTAGAGACAAGGAGCTGACCACTCCCACATGTTACCCTGTACTTAAAAACTGCCTGTAGACAAGTGGAACGAGCCAGGTTGCCAATAAAATCTCTCGATTCTTTCTTCACATCGGGTTGAGATTACCGTCTGTGCTGAGCCTTGTGGACTGTTGTGTTATTCTACGTTATTATATGTCAAGGGCAATACTTCAAGATCAGCAAACATGGGATTCACATGTACTCAAAGATAGTTTATTAAAAAGGAGAAATTACTGTGAGGTGTCTGCCATAATAAGTGATGGAAAATATGGGTTTACCTCGTCACAAAAATCTTTTGATGAGAAAATGTTCGTCACAGATCACATGATCGTGTAGTAAAGTAGCATCGCTACCAATAAAACATTGACCACTAGTGGTATGTCACAAATACTGTGTAACATGGATAACAGATAAGTAAATGAGATCCATTTACGGTAAGAATACTCAGTAGAATGCGAAGAAAAGTCAGAGTCAATAGCATATTGGATTACTCAGAGGCTAAGATAAGAATATCATAGATTTATATAGATATTGCACATGATGAAATGTGACCCATCTCTGCGTTATGATCAGAAAAGACAGAACCAATCAGACTTGCACATGTGTAACAATATACTCTGAAGCAGGGCTAGTAATAACATGAACTATAATAATAATAATAATAATAATAATAATAATAATAATAATAATAATAATAATAATAATATGTTGTAATTATTATCACATGTATTATTATAACAAGAGAATCAGCTTTTAAATGTTCAATGGACAAATCTGTCTAAAAGCATAAGTGAACAACTCTTCCGAATACCCATCATCGAATTTGGTGCATTTTGTCCACAACAAAAGGTGAAATTTACCAAAGATAGTAAAATTTGTCACAACTATTGCAATAATTTGTGGTCACACTTGACGAGTTTCTTTAAAAAATAATTGTTATTAAGCGCACTTACCGCGCGCAAATAACGGAATGAGAATATTTATGAACATTTTACCCAATGAAACACGCAAGTATCATCAAAGTTGGCATGTTGATTTAAAAAAAAAAAGCAGTTTACATACAGGACTTAAAAAAAGAACCTCCTGTACGAGTTTCAAGCCATGAAACAAGACATGAGCACATGTACCACCAGTATATCAAAATAGGCTTTATTATTGAGCAAGCTAACTCTACGTGTTGGCTGCACTCGTCTGCCCCAACCTCTGCCCCCCCCCCCCCCCCCTCTCTCTCTCTCTCTCTCTCTCTCCCTGTTTTACTGACGACAACAGCCGTGTTTTCCCATTCCTAACACCAGTGTAACGTGCCGGGATATTAATGTAAGATCGTTTACCACTAGTAAAAAAAAACTTCCACATTTGAGAACTTTACTTGATTTTTCGGATTAAACTTTCAAACTATTTATAGAAAGGTGGATAGAAAGATATACATGTGTGTCTGTGAAATATATATATATATATATATATATATATATATATATATATATATATACACGGTATATATAAAACAGGGAAGATGGAGACGAGGGGAAGGGGATGAGAGAGAAAGAGAGAATAATAATAATACAAGCGAAATGGAAGAAAACGTTAAAGATGAAACCTAAGCCACTCAAATAAGATGCCTTTAAGTTTGAGTGTGATTTCCATGAAGTATTCATTGCATTCATTCTTTTCACAATGTAAGCCTCATAAACCGCGTACTTTATAGGGGTTGATATTTTATTTATAGATTATAGCCCGCAGGTGCTGCATAGCTGGAGAATGCAGCTTTAATTTGATTTTGAGTCTCAGAGACGATGACTAAGTACAGTATCGTTGTGATTTCTACAATTACAATCTTTTAAAATTCTCTTCAAACCTGATGATAGGACTGCTATTAGTGGTAAGCTGAAATCCAACGCTATCATCAAAAAATTTACAGGCCCAAGCAGGAATGCCGGGCTTCCGTACTGCCGATCCGATTGATCTACATCAACTGACATTTTTCTGGATGGGACCGTGCTTAAACCGCTTAAAGTTATAAATGAAACCATTGTGCACTGTCTATTCCTCTGATAGCCCTGGAAAAGGAAAAAAAAGAACAAGGAACAAACAAACAAAATAACATAAACAAACGCTCAATAGCTAAAACTTGTGCAAACTTGTGTAGACTTAAGCGGCCCACATACCTGCAAGTGAACTGGGGCAATTGACTGGATACAAGTCATTTGCCCAAGTTTACCTGTAGGTGTGTGGTAATACTGGAAAGTTGTGCGTGTGATTTAGGCCAAGTTTGATTGACTTGTAGGAGACCAGACTCTGTTTGGTGTTGAGGCTTCAAGTCTCAAGCCGCTGCACGTGAACACCTGGCGGGATCGGTCTCGCCAGCTCTTGGCCGACGGTGGGCACAGGAAATGGGTGTGCCTTGGGGGTAGTGGTGATTTTTTAACTGGACCTACAATTATTAATATTTATCGTAGAAAAAAACTAAGGGCATATTTGAAATCAGCGACCTCAAATTAACATAGTTTCGCGGCAGTTTCCTGTTCTTTAAAGTATTTTGAGAAATAATTTTTTAAAAATTATTGTTAGTGCTAGCCTGCTAGGCCTATGATACAGACATAAAGAAGTGTAGAAGCTCTAGTCTATCATTCGATGATTCTGTCGAGGCGAATTAAAATGGCATCCTGGTCTAGAGACTCTGTTTTAAAATTTATCGAACTATACAAATCCTATGAGTGTTTATGGCGTATCAAATCCAAGGAATATAGTAATAGAATTTTAAAAGACAAGGCATACGTGGAAATGGTTCATTTTGTCAAAGAAATTGACAGTAGTGCTAATCGCGAGACAGTAACAAAAAAAATCAACCTCAATTCTTCTAATAGTTTGGTATGATTAATTCTACTCCTCTCTAGAAGCCACTTTTTTTGCCCAGAAAGATCTATTTTTCCGCTGTTTTAACTTTAATTGAATATACAAGGTGCATAGAATTAACCGCTGTTTCCTCGTGGGCGCCATAGTTTCTTCCAGTCAATTGAGAAAAAAGATTGCGTAGTGTGTGGGTGGAACTTGAACTAGACTTGAAACTGTGATTGTGCAATATGGCTTGAGACAAGTCACTTGAGTAATAGGCTTGTGCAGTGTGTGGCCAGCTTTAGGCCTACTTAAAAAGGCTTAATTTGGTCTGGACATGTAGTCTTTTACTTAAATGATCCAGATATATGCTTCCACCAGTCCATCTTTACCTAGATTCTAGATAGCTCGACAATTCTTACTCTTAACACAAAATTTAGATAAAGAACTTAAATTCCTTAGGAATAAAGGGATTTTTTTACTGTCCCAATATGCTTTTAGATCCTTTTAAACGCTTTGAATTTTCGCATTAAGCGCATAAAAGTGCACTGCCTTGAGAGAATTCTTAGCCGCGCAGTTTTTTAAACCTACACAAAAGTTTTGAAAAATCTTTAAGCTTTAAAGTAAAATCTAAATTTTCTTAGTTGTAGATTTTAACCTTTTGATTTGAGTCTAGCTGCTGTAAATATCTAGACCCTAGATCTAGAATCTAAGCCGAAGCAATCTTCTTAAATTCTTTATTAGATCTTACACTGTATCATTTAGTTCTAGACCTAGTCCAAGATCTGTCCCACTTCCAGACGGTTTTAGATCTGCCGCTACCTACATTGTATGCGTACTTGCAGTTTCATTCATCCCATCTATACCCAGTTGTGCTTACAGGGAAGTTCGCACATTCGTCTTTTTCTTTTAAGAACATAATAATCACATTTTTGCCTTTAATTTTCGAAAATTACTATTCTGGTGAAAAAGAATATTATTACTCCAATCATTAGGGCAATGTACAACTTAATGCCAAATTTGACGTTTCTAGGTGGTCTAGAAATGCTCGGTTAGATGGTCCTCGTTTTTTTGCCTAGCTCCAGATAAAATTATTCAAGTTCTCAAAGTTGGTCGTTTCTTCCCCCCCCCCCCCCAATAAAACACACCTACTTCCACTTAAAAAAAACAAACAATAAAGAACAACAAAAAATTTTTGATAGCACTGATTGCGAGAATGTACTTTTTAAACCGGTTGTACATGTACTAATATTGTAATAAATGCTAAGTCTGAATTTGCTGTAAGAAGGCGTACTCCTCGCGCGCCACGATTTGTCAGTTAGCTGAGAGTAACTCCCCTTGAACCATAACCGGGCGTTAAAATAACCGCATGAATCTATTACTGATAGTTGATAACCGCAATCCGATTAATCAGCAATGTCCAAACAACATCATCCCTTTTCATAAGTCATGTAGATTTTCTGTTGTTGTTCTTTTATTTCATCTTTGAAAGGGATAACTTTTAAAATGTAAAGATACGTCTGGCACACTTAAATTAACATCGGGTAATTCATAATTCATCTTGATATGATATTATTGGCTGTAGATATCTCCTCTTTGTAGCAGAGGGCATATTATATTACCTTATATTAAACTTCCTTTCCTTACTGTATGGAAATTCCAACAATAAGATCAATATTTGGCCCAGTTTATCAAATTTAACTCTATTTAAAAAAAATCATTTGGACCCTGAAAACACTGTGCGACAATTATAACTAAAAAAGGAAATGGACATTGTTCATGTTCAGAAAAACACAGAAAAAATGCTTTTGTTTGTCCAATGACTCCATTCTTTATTTGAACACACATTACAAAAACCTTTCTAAATAAATACTCTATGTAGTTGAAGAGATACAAAAAAAAGCAATAATTACCCAATGTATTTGAAGTGGACATTTGTGCATTCAAATCGTCGTGGTCGTAAAATTTGATTTGGTTGAAAGCTAGATAGACAGTGAGATAGAGTGATAAAGATGAAGATATTGATAGATAGCAAGCAATAGAAAGAGGGCAAGAAAATGAAATAAATAGAAAGAAAATGAGAAGGACGGACAGATGGTTTAATATATTAATTCGAACTTCTCTAAAGAGTGCGTAAACACATTCCTAATAAATCCTTTTGTATCTTTCAAATCTTACCAAAAAAATTAATAAAAGCCCACAACAAGAGAAAAAAGCGTAAGTTTAATTAAAACAAATAGGCTTACCAAAACACACGGTTAAAAAAAAATGTGACAAAAACCTGTCGCTATCACTGAGTCAGTTCTCCACGAATGTCAGGTGCAGCCGAGTACCACTACCAGTATCCGAGTTCGTCTTTTGCCCTAATATTTATTTGGTGGCAAATATAAACAACAAATCTAGATACAGACACTGGCTAGTGGTTAGTCTGTAAACGAATGAATAAAGACCAAAACTTGTAAGTTTAAGTCTTTGCAAGCTTAGAACAAAATTTTTAAATGGCGACGAGTGTGTGTTACCTGGAACTAGATTAAACTACCCGCACATTGCTTTAATTGAGAAAAAGGAAAAACAAGAAACGACACTTTAGTGAGAGCTGGTGTAACGGTACATGCAAGATGTCTGATCTAAAAATTAAGATACCTAGATTCTAGACCGATTTGTTAAAATTTTAAATCAGATTTTATTGCATATTTTATTGAGAATCTATATCTAGATCAAGTTATCATGGTACATCTTGATGTATAAAGAGCGCCTTTACGTTGAACAGTAATTCATTTCATCTATGAGTATGATTAACTTCCAATTTTAATCTTTCAATTAAATTGAATGACAGCCAATTTCTGGTCATTAGGCTTAAATCGTAATAATCTGGATCTAGATCTAATTTCAATCTTGAGATTTCTAGATATAAGTCTAAAAAAATTTTTTTATGAGTCAGTACAGTTGAGTACTGATAAGGAAACAGTTTTTCTATTGGTCTGCCCAGATAAATTCCAAACCCTAGATCTATGTAGTAGACTAGTCTAGATATTTAATGTTAAATGTATCTTGTTCTGAGCTCAAAATGTTGACTCACTGATCACTAGAAGTTGACTTTTTTTACACAATTTTGGCACTTATTTTTATGCTAAATCTCATCGATGTATCTGAAAAAGGAATTACACATATTTTTTCATATGAGAATTCTTGGTATGACGTAAGATGTTATGGGCTTTAAAATCACAACCAATCAAAACAAAGGTAGTGACATAGGAAATTATGGATACCGTTGTGCGTAACATGATATCCAATCAACATAGGGTAAACAAAGAGTCATCATATTATCATGCTAAAAGTAGGACTAAGTGGGAGACTTGAGGACAGTTCGAACAGTGTTAAATAAACAAGACTAGTTAAGTTCTTAGGCTTCAAGTTCAAACATTATAGTATACAACTGAATTAAGCAATATCAATGTAGATCTGAGTCAATCTGCTACCACTAAAGTACTCCTGAAAAGACGCATCTACACAGGGTGAGGAAGGAGCCATAGATCAAATTACAGCACAATGCACAACAGCTATATATATATATATATATTTAATTTAATTTGTTTTCTGTTATAACAAAGCACCCTATACCTACAGTATATATCATGCTTGTTGTCAGCCTTCCATAGGTAACATTTTATCCATTTTGCTTGTGTCAGTCCCTCACAGTCACAGGTAACATATTTCATGTATCAGCTTTGTTGTCAGACCCTCACAGTCACAGGTAACATATTTCATGTATCAGCTTTATTGTCAGACCCTCAAAGTTAACATGTTTTATAAATCATGCTTGTCAGCCCTTAACAGGAAACATATTTTATAAATCATGCTAGTTGTCAGCCCCTCCCAGGTAACTTATTTTATAAATGATTAAATCATGCTTGTTGTCAGCCCCTCCCAGGTAACTTACTTTATAAATGATTAAATCATGCTTGTTGTCAGCCCCTCCCAGGTAACTTACTTTATAAATGATTAAATCATGCTTGTTGTCAGCCTCTCCCAGTTAACTTACTTTATAAATGATTAAATCATGCTTGTTGTCAGCCTCTCCCAGTTAACTTACTTTATAAATGATTAAATCATGCTTGTTGTCAGCCTCTCCCAGTTAACTTACTTTATAAATGATTAAATCATGCTTGTTGTCAGCCTCTCCCAGTTAACTTATTTTATAAATGATTAAATCATGCTTGTTGTCAGCCCCTCCCAGGTGAGCTATCTCAGACATGGGAATCCAAGGTTTGCTGCCTTTCCTAAAGAAGATCCACCAGCCTGTTAACATCTCAGATTTCAAAGGCTGCACTGTAGCTGTGGATGCTTACTGTTGGCTGCACAAGGGGGCCTTCTCCTGCGCTGAGAAACTGGCCATGGGTGAAAAAACTGAACAGTAAGCTCAGGGCTGAAGAGTCTGTGTTGTGTTGTCATAAAATCTGGTGCAGTGTGCTTAAAATTACTACTTTATGTTGTGTCAAACTGTTGAAAATGATGAAATGAACTCAGAAGTTATTCAAGATGTATAGAAATACTCAGTTGTAGGAGGTCTTGACTGTTACTTTCCAACATTTTGTCATTTGATGAGTATGGACTTCTCAACTTCAAAATACTAGTTTTGTGACTCACAAGCTTGCTTTTCAATCCAATTTTCTCTCTCGTTTGCATGCTGTCTTAAAATTCAAACATTTCCACAAATTTCGATTACTCGTATTCAACAAAGGCATACAAATTTATGCCCCTCTCCAATAATTATTATTGAAAAGGCTACTTTAGCTGGAAAAGGCAAGGCTTGTTTTTGGATATGAAAAATGTTAGGGCTGAGGCAGCCAGTGTAAGAGCTACGAACCATTACTAGTACTAGTGTATCAGTCCTGAAAGGTTTATTGCGATTCCAGATAGCTTGGTTGTGGACGATAGGGTTGACACTGTGAAATTCAAGTCCATCTGGCATTGGGATTGGTTTCGCCTAATCAGCCGTAACCCAAGGTTTGACAGGAGTCTGTAAGGCTCTGTGACACTAAAGGTTAAAATGAATTTAAGAGTTTAATTCACTGGTACAATGTTTGGGGTTGCAAAATACTTTTGATATTTTTGCAAGTCCAAAGCATCACCGGGATGAAGGTAGATTTCAGCTACGAATAGAGGGCTTATTGAAATATTCAGTCACATGTCTTTTTGACAAAACTGGCAAACTTATATATATTTTGACCATTTGATCTATCAAAAGTTTTGCTAATACTAAATCCACCAAGAGCAAAGAACTAGAGTACATGTCCAATTTCTATAGGTCTGTGTAACCATTATACATTATATAAAATTAGTTTGAAGTTTTAATAGGTTGCCAGTGAGAAATGTAACTTATAGGTAATAGGTATGAAAATGGTTCTTTATTTTCCACAGGTATGTTTATTATTGCATGAAGTATGTGGATTATCTCCTGCGGAAAGGTCTGAAGCCCATCCTTGTGTTTGACGGATGTCACCTGAAATCAAAGGAGGATGTGGAAAAAACAAGAAGAGGGTCAGAGTTCACTTTACATATAAAGTCGTGTTTTTTTGTAGATTTTTGAAGTTAACACCTTCCATCAAAATAAAAATTGTTTTATGAAGAGCTCAAATACTTTGATTATTTGCAATAAATATTTCCGTAGTTGGTCTTGGTGGTCCATGGAGGAAAATAACAAGATATTTCTTACTTCATTCTCAAGTAGTAAACTTTTTACCTTCATCTTGTCATAATGCAAACTGTGGTGTCACATTTCTGCATTGCCCTCCACTAAGAACTTACTTCTTGACAGAAGCCAAGAAAAGAGGCATAATGTAGTTTTTAAAACATCCTTGCATTTTTCCCCCACATGTAAATCATTTGAAGTAGAAACATTTAATAAGGATGTTAAAAAAACAAAAACGAGTTAAAGTCTCAAGTTTATCCCTACTTATATACAAAAATTCAGTGCTCATTGTGTGCTCCCCTACTTGAATTTTTGCCCATCTTCACAGACTTATTCAGACAATTGAAAATTACAAAATAGTTTTTTTATAAGATACTATACATCAGATTAGGGACATGACCCCCATTTTTTAAAAAGCAATGTTTTGTTGCCATTAAGTAAAAATTAGACCTTTGATATTATTTGTTCTTCAATGTACGCCTCCCGCAATGGCCATCAACTTCACTAGATAGCGGTAATTCTTAAAAGTTGCCAATCACAACAGACTTACAAATTGATCGTTGCCCATCGCCACAGAGTTACACAGTCACTTAAAAATAACAAAACATTAGGAACATGACCCCCACTTTTTAAAAAGCTATGTTTTGTGTCAATAGATCAAAATTAGACCTTTGACATTACTTAGTCTTCAATTTAGATCTAGATCTAGATTTTACGCATAGCCAGCGATAAGACCACCTCAGTCTGAGTGATATAATTAACTGTAGAAGATAGATCGATATTACGATGGCAGGTGAGAAAAAGAGACGTCGTTTAAGACGATCCAGATACGTAGAAACACTCAATTAAAATCAAATCCCCCCAACCACACCACCACAAACAACACTTGATCAACCATCCATATCTATTGATACTGATCGAAATCTAGATCTAGATCTACGACAAACTGGATCTAGATATATAGATCAACCAAGATCTGATCCAGATAGTGAATACAGACGTAGCTCTAGATCTCCACAACCTAGACCCAGCTTTAGATTTGCTACACCACCACAAGAAGCAGATAGACCCATACGGATTAGATCTACATCACCGCTACTGCCTCCACCTTACATCAGACAGGCAGCTTCTACACTTACACTGCCAACTGCCACAAACCATGACGATATCAATATTGTTGCCCACAATATTGGGGGAATGACAAAGACATGCCATTATTGTGATGCAAAATTGTGACCCACAAAAACATCCTCACTATGCTGTGCCAATGGTCAAGTTAATTTACCCCCCTTACAAACTTTACCAGAACCTTTACACCAGCTGTTTGTGGGGGATACTGCAGAATCTAGATGTTTTCGAAATAACATTCGAAGTTACAATTCAGCTTTCGCATTCACATCACTTCGTGTAAATGAGGACTTGTTATCGGCAGGAGTATACTGTTTTAGAGTAAGTAGCACTGTTTGCCATAGAATTGGTCATCTACAACCAAGTACAGATAAAGAAAGACCTAAATTTGCTCAATTGTACAGGTACACATGCTGCACACATTGTATTTATTCCACGCATTGCACTAACAACAACAAAAGACTGTCATCTCCCATTCACACTCACTAGGAGACAGTTTCCAATAAAACCGTCCAATGCCATGACTATAAACAAGTCACAGGGTCAAACTTTGACAAAAGTTGGAATTTATCTTCCACAGTCAGTTTTCACTCATGGTCAGTTGTATGTAGCTATGTCAAGAGTTAAAAGCTATTATGGTTTACAATTTGCATGGGCACCACCATCAGAGAACTCTTTGACTATAACAATCTACACCAATAATGTTTTCTTCAAATCAGCATTAATATTATAATGTTGAGTGCAATATTTTTCTGTTAAATTTATTAATACATGGGTATTGATTTAAACTTTCAATCCTGCGAATTCGCGGGCTTTCAACTAGTATTTAAAAAAATATCTATATCTATATCTATACCTATCAATCTATGTGTGTGTGTGTGTGAGAGTGCCTGCTGTGAACCTTAGAGTTCACTTCAAAATATTTTTAATTTCATCATCATAGACGGAGGGAACTGAATCGCAAGAAGGCAGCACAGTTGTTGCGAGAGGGCAAGAAAAGCGAGGCTAGGGATTGCCTCCAGAAATGTGTGGACATAACTCCTCAGATGGCGCTGAACCTCATGAATGTGAGTAGGATCTGCCACTAGTGTCACACAATGGACTGTCATGTTGTCAAATAAGGAAAGCTTCTAATCTTCTGGATCCACCCATGTTTCATCTAATGTGATGCTGAGGTTTGGGTTAAATTTGGGAATGGGCTTCAAACATTTGGATGTGTCACATTATGTGAAGTGTGAAAAGCTTTTGCTCTTTATTAGATAAATAACTTAAATCTATACATTATAACATCTTGAAAATACATGAGGGAAAATACAGGAAAAAAAGGATTACAGTACTTGATTTGTGCCCTCGTAATGTACATTTTTTGTATGCAGATTTTTGACAATTCATCCTCCCTCAATGGTAGTCTCAGACCTGACAGGGCTGATGAAATGCAAAACAATCAGCAATACCTGATATTCCTCAGACCAGTTCTTATAGATGATTTTAAGCAAAGAAATATACTTACTGTGGAAATAGCTTTTGGTGTACATTCTTATGGAAGGCGAGGTTTCTAATGTTGGTGTAGATTCTTATGGAAGGTGATGTTTGTAATATTGGTGTACATTCTTATGGAAGGTGATGTTTGTAATGTTGGTGTAGATTCTTATGGAAGGTGATGTTTGTAATATTGGTGTAGATTCTTATGGAAGGTGATGTTTGTAATGTTGGTGTAGATTCTTATGGAAGGTGATGTTTGTAATATTGGTGTACATTCTTATGGAAGGTGATGTTTGTAATATTGGTGTAGATTCCTATGGAAGGCAATGTTTGTAATGTTGGTGTAGATTCTTATGGAAGGTGATGTTTGTAATGTTGGTGTAGATTCTTATGGAAGGCAATGTTTGATATGTTGGTGTAGATTCTTATGGAAGGCAATGTTTGTAATGTTGGTGTAGATTCTTATGGAAGGTGATCTTTGTAATGTTGGTGTACATTCTTATGGAAGGCGATATTTGTAATGTTTACATTTTTTTCACACCCACAGGTATGTCGAGACAGAGGTGTTGATTGCATTGTGGCGCCATACGAAGCAGACGCTCAGCTGGCCTATCTCAATCTCAATGGAATCGCCCAACTGGTTGTTACGGAGGACTCCGATCTGCTTTTGTTTGGCTGTGATAAAGTTTGTTTTTATTCCTTTTTACTTCTTTTTTAATTAGGTTTACTCTGGCCAAACCTGAGCCAAGTTATAACTATTGTAGCTAAGAAAAATAAAACAATAAAGAACATCGCAAATGTAAGCTTTAGCTTGAATAAACACTACAAAGGACAGCTATTATTACAACAATGAATATTTATTTATTTCAAGATTTTTTTTTTATTTTTAATGTTCAACCCTGATTGTGTTGACTGTAACCAATGAATAGAGAGGACTTTAAACTGTTAGTGCAACTTGTTGATCTGAACAGTACACCTGATAGAGCAAAATGGCTGTGTTTGTAACATACATATTTTTTGTATATCAAATATACGATTAAGATAAAATAAAATTTGAATTCACATAAGTTGAAATCGGTTAATTTTATAATTTTAAGGAATATTTGCCTCTTTAAACTATTTAAACATATCAGTTAGGTCAAAGTGTGACAAATATATCTAGCTGATTTGAAGTCCCCAATCGTTTCTTTCAGTAATGGTAGCTCTTGTTCTTTGTAACAGAGAGAGCAGTATTCTGCTCTGAATGGCAAATGTTTCTCATGTAATGTGTGTGGTACCCCCACATGCTTTATTTAAAGATGTCAGTCTGTAGCCAGAACACCGTGAAATGAAGGAGAAATAGCGACATTTTCTCTAAATTTTGTGAAAACTTTTCTCATTTTATCCTTTCCAGGTTATATTCAAAATGGATTTCTATGGCAATGGCATTCTTATCGAAAAATCTCACCTGAATGAGGTGCTCGCGATCCAAAACAGTTTCTACAGCTTTGAGAAGTTTCGATACATGTGTATCTTGTCTGGCTGTGATTACCTGCCCTCTCTGCCTGGCATTGGTCTGGTTAAAGCCTGTAAAGTTTTGAAAACTGCGCGTCAACAAGAGTTGCGACTGGTGAGAGTGTTATCGATTCAGCATAATCTTTTGTATCTTCTGTCTGTGAAAAGATTAACTGGTTTTCATTGGTTCGCTATTTTCCTTAACTTTGATCCATAAGATTACAGGTAGACAACAGAACCAAGTGATGACAAGGCTGTTTTAGGAAGAGATACAAGTGCTATTCATGTGATGTAAAATTATTAATGTGCTTTCTATGATTTTATAGAATATAAAATGTAAACATATTCTTTGTATTTCATCTATTGTGCAGATGTCATATTGACTGTAGATTTGTGCAACTTCAACCACCCAAAGCAATGTGTTAAACAATAAGCAAAAATGTTTAAACTTAAGACCAATTCTTACATTGCTACATATTGCCAGGAACATAACCAGAATGGTTAGAAAGAAAAGAAAATTTTATTTTAATTTTGGCTCCCTCAACAAAGGGAATAGAATATTGCTGTAGAAAAATTTATTAATAATACCTGTTCAAAGATGAAAATCCTAATCATAACAGATTCTTAAGGTCTGAATGATTATAGACTACATAAAGTCATTTCTTCACCATTTTGGTTAATAATTATAGAGTTTCTGATTCGCCTAAGGTCCATTAGGGATAGCTCATGTTGAGAAAAAGTACATTGTTCTTTTCAATTATCCATTGAATTTCATTTTGCAAATTGTTTAAAAAAGGTCTTGTCAATGATTGATCAGTTAATTTTTTTAGAGGAACCAGCATCATAACCTTTGACTAATTGAGCCTCCCATCCTCCTTCCTTCTCCTATTGTCACAGATCAGTTTCATGAATCAATGATAGAAATAAGCATTAAAATCAAATCTACATTGTTCTTGAGTGAATCCCTGCAGTGGATAGTGATCTCCTCACCCTTCTCTGCACACACCGACTCTCAACCGGTTCAAAATTTTCCAACAAATCTTCTCTTTCAGTTGCTGAAGAAACTCCCCACATACTTGAAAATGAACTTGATTGTTTCAGAGGAGTACATAGAGAAGTTTATATGTGCTGACAATACATTTCTATATCAACTGGTGTTTGACCCCCTTCGGCACAAGATGGTTCCCTTAAATCCATACCCTCCTGAGGTGGATCCCTCTCAGCTTGACTACGCTGGCCAGTATCCTTATAATGTTATAGTCTTAGATCAGCATTTCTTCTGCTGTACTGTGTTAGGATTGTGATTATTAATTTGCTTTTGTTTGGCTTAACATACCAAAGACCTTCTGCATGCCCTTTTAAGCTCGGTGTAATCATGATGATGTTGATGACATAAACAGTATGTACAATTATGGTATTCATGAGGTTAATAATACTTAAAATATTAATAATAATATGGGTCAAAGCATACCAGAGCTGTCACGTAACAGTCAGCCTGTAACTAAAAGCCAGTCATCACTTGTTAGGGCAGTCTGCTTTCGTTTGCAATAGCAGATGCGAGCCGGACCACAAACCAGCAAGATCCGTGCCATATGTTATTGCACAGGACATCGTGTGTTTTATAGCCTGCCATAAAACTGGGCACCATCTTGTATTGCTCCTCGATTCAGAAATTTGTACTCAAATTTCTAAAAAATGTCAGGTTTTAAATTAAAAATAATTATGAATCTAAGCTTAGTTATTGAAAAACTTATGAATTCAGTCAGGCTCGCAGAACTCATCTACCTTGGCCGCTGACCTATATCTAGATAAATCATCCGTCAGTAGTGTTCATTTGATGGTGACCTTTGATCCCAACATCACAAGTGTTGGCTGACCATGTAGATTGGGTGCGCATACAAGAATTCAAATGATGACCGGCTGTTCTGACCCTCATAATAATAATAATAATGATCAGTAACTATGGAAAGGACTTAATTCAGAGACATTCTTCTTTTCACAGATTTAAGAATAAACTATTAAGCTATTTTGCATTTTAATCTGAAAAGAATATAAAGTTGATATTTGTCGTGTGGATTGTAAAAGGTCAAGTTTTTACATTCAGAAAAGAAAATTTTGATATTTAAAAACTGCCAGTATAGATTCTTTTCTTCTTAGCTGCTGTTGCATTGCATAATACTTTATGTCTGAGGTCATTTTCAATAGCATTATTCCATTCTTTTATAATGTGGAACTATTTGGAAAAAAATAAGATCAAAGCTTTCTTTGCACAGTCTCCAGTCTGACAGTAAAATTTTCTCTATTGCACTATTAAACTAGATGGATTGACTGAAAAATTCTCCTCAAGGACTAGTTGGCAATGGGACACAGATCTGTCAAATAAAGTTTTTGATTGATGTTGCTGGAGTATTACTCCTTAATTTACAGAACAATTAATCTTGTTTCTTTATTTCTCACTGTAATATGTTTGCTTGGGATTAAGAAATTATAATGAAATGATTGCCAAGTGAAATATTTGAAAGGCTTTGCAACTTTTAACCGCTATGATTATTTATTACTGATCAAAACCTTACATTTAAAACAGATATATACCTGATGAAAAGGCGTATCAAATTGCTCTTGGGAATGTAGATATTCACACCCATAAATGTATAGCATTTTTTGATCCAGCAACGTTCAAGGTGAGTTTACTGATGTTTAAGAAGATTTGTGTTCATAGCTTTGCATTGCTGTCCTGAGAATGTTAGCTACTCCCCTTTTCATGATATCTCAAAACCTTTTCTACTTTAGATTTGTAGTTGAATGAAGCACTACTGCTTGTAGCTGTTAGTCAACAACTTGGCTTGCTCCAAAACATGTTAATGTCCTTGTTTTGTCTAATGTTTCAGTACTTTTACAGTTTTCCTGTTCCCATTCAAAACACAGTAACAATGAACAAAACCAACGTGCAACATAATCTGCCCCTATTGGCTGGTTCAAAGTCCCTCTCCTCTTTGTCTTTGTTCTCTGAATTTTACCTTGCTATGAGTCAAAGTCATAGATGATGGTCACTTTAAAGATGGATCTGGGCTAAAAAGCATGAAAAAAAGTGAGTCCTCTAATAAGGCTTTGGCAAATACATGACAACCACAAAGTGCAACAGACATCGCGTAGTTTTAAATATGTATTTAAAATGCAGTCTGATTGTATCCTGGGTGTTTTTTTTTTTTTTTATTAAATATGTTAGACATTGCAAAGTGGCTTTTTGGAAGGTCTGAATAGAAGCATATGAGAAATCTAGTTCCTCCCTTTTTTTCTGAGTTCTTGTTTGTTCATGTTTTGGAAGGTTCATGTTGATTTCTGTGTCTGGAGGTCAAATATTTTATAAAGTTAAAGCGATATTGGGGTTTGTCAGCAGAGGCTGTAGGAAAGAGCTCAGTAACTGCTCAGTCTGCAGCCCACAATAAGAATCCGAGAAGTTAATAAGTTTTGGCAAAGGAAAAAGACCATGTGAGGAAACAAAAATATTTCAGAAAAAATAGGCCCCTATTTTTATAATTTAAAGAGTTATGGCATGTGACTGGTGAATTTTTTTCAAGTTGTGACATTCAGTTATTCCTTGGGACAGAGCTTCTGGATAGCATTGTAAATCTAAGAATTTTAAGTACTACTCAAGATAGAAAATGATAGACATGTTATACACAGTGTATAAATGTTTTTGTCCATATGTATTTTAAGAGTAAGAATTGACCTTGCTGTTTTGATAGACTAGTTTATCACTAAAAATTCATGCACATTCACCAAAACTTGTTTTATATGGTAAGATAAATACAAAAGAAACATACTTGAAGAGAAAATAAAGTTGAAATATCTTTTTATCTTTGCCATAATGAGGCATACTTAAATTAGATCTATGGCTGATGTTGCTGATGTTAAAACTAGTGAATTAAACTTTTGCAGGGTTAGAAATCCTGCAAGAAGCCTTTTTTATTATTATAGTTTTCTACTTTGCTATTTCTCATTATGTTGGTTTTCAAGCAAAACTTAAGAGAAAGTAAGCATAGCAATACGTGCCTGGGAATCAAAACTGTTGGAGACCTCAAGAGAATATTTTGTAACAACAGGAAGAGAGGAAAATCACCAGTCTTTTATATTTACAGCAATCAGTTTAAAATTATAATGTCTCTTTCATAGTCATTTGTATTGACAGCATTAGTTTAAAAATTATAATGTCTCTTTCATAGTCATTTCAGCTGACAAAGCATCAGTTTAAAATATAATGTCTCTTTCTTATAAGTCATTTGTATTGACAGCATCAGTTTAAAATTATAATGTCTCTTTCATAGTCATTTATATTGACAGCATCAGTTTAAAATTATAATGTCTCTTTCATAGTCATTTGTATTGATGGCATCAGTTAAAATTATAATGTCTCTTTCATAGTCATTTATATTGACAGCATCAGTTTAAAATTATAATGTCTCTGTCTCTGTCATAGTCATTTATATTGACAGCATCAGTTTAAAATTATAATGTCTCTTTCATAGTCATTTGTATGCTGACAAAGTCAGGACTTGAAATTAAGAGCTTTGGCCTATTTTTTCATGAGCAATAAATTTTTGTGTTGATTATTTTTGACACTCTTTTGGCAATCTCAAGAATTAAACCAGTTTAAGCTTGATTTATTGTTTTGGGTAATTTTTTTTTTTTTAACTCCTTCTTTTGTCCAGTATCATGATTGATATTTCTCCCTTGTATCTTAAAGCTTGATTTTCTTCTAGTTTTCAAGTAATATTTATGTTCTTAAGTTATATTATGTAAACCGAACTTTCTTGATTTGAATGTCACTGTAGAGCGAAATTTAGTGCTATAGCATGAATTCTGATTTTGACTTTTAAATGTCCTACTTTAGGAGCTCACCTTTTGAGGCGTGCTTTCAAGTTTCCATCTGTCAATATTTTTCTCTTCTTATACCTTTTCGTCCATGTCCACTTTTAATTGGCTTTCTAGAGAATATAAAAACAAAGGAAGTAGAAGCAAATAAATGGAGTACTTATAGTTATGAATGCATGTGTAAAAAATAAGCACAAGTGAAATTAGAAAGCACGAAATATGAGGTCCTAAAATCTGTTTGCTTTTCTTAAAAACACAAAGATATCTTAGGATCAATCTTTCTTTTTCTTTTCTGAAATATGCATTAGCCCTAAAACAACTGAGAGGCCCCAGTACAGACACCAGCTTAGCATTTGGGACCCAGAGTACAGAATCAGCACCAGTGGAGCCTCCATGCAAACCAATCCAGGCGAATGCTGGGGAGAATGGTAAATGGTAGGCCGTACACAGCAAGACGAGGACTGTGCATGTGGATCTACTGCAATGCAGTCTCTATCAAGCCAGAACCTTTAAAAGGTGAGTGAACAATCAAGAATTATCATAATTTTTTTCAGCACACACTCTTCAATTTCCTTTTCCGTTTCCACCCATATTTTCTTTTTTTTTTTATATATATAAATCTCAGTATGTAAATCTAGGAAGACCGCATCCAAAAAGATACACCAGAAACCTTAAAGCAATAACAAAAAGATAGGCATCTTTTTCTATACTTCAAAAATCATTGATAAACATTAATTCCATCTGCAGTGGGAACGTTTGGTGCTTTAATGAATTCTAAATTCAAGCTTTAATTATTCTTTTTTTTTCTTTTAATATGATACAGTTGAACTGTTCTTAAATCCCAGGTATAGGACAAATGGATTGTTTTTTGTTTGTTTTTGTTTTGTTTTAGAATTGGCAAGCTATTTATATCTGTATATTATGGTTGGGACTTTTCTGGGATTATATAATATCTTCTATGCAATCTGGCAAACTGAATTGTTCATTTCTTTAGTTTTTTTATTGTGAGGTCTCTTTCAAGAATATTGAACTTCCAATTTACTCCTCTCCCTTCTTGCTTGTAAAAGATCCAGGAAAGCTGACAGTGGCAGCAGAGAGATTGCTCATGTCACAGTATGAGGCTCAAGATGAGATGCCAGAAGATGGCGCTATGGCTGAGTCCTCACAGAAGGAAAATCTGACGGATGTTTGCATGCCATCCGGTGATATAAGTCTTGAGAACCATCTTGTGGAAGAAAATGGGGAAGAGAGGATGGCCGTGAAGTCACCTAAGAAAGGAAGGAAGCGCAAAGCTCCCTTTCCTGGCTGGAGGAGACAGCTATTGGGGGCAAGAGAGCGGAGAAGAGTCTTCCAGTGAGCTGACCCATGGAGGGTTGGTGAGCCAAGTCCCAGCCACAGCAGGAATGTTTTTTGCTGCCCCTCCAGCAAAGAAGAGTGGAAGATTCAACCTTGAGGCATGCTCTAAAGTCAAGAGCAGGTAAGTGAAGGATTCTAGTTTGCAGTCCAGTCTGACTACTGGCTGTTTGAATTCACAATTACACCACCTGAAAATATAACCATTAACTGTCAAGAGCAGGCTGGCCTAATGTTGCATTTTGCTTTTTGTGTGTGTAACATTGTGATTGAACCTTCAGAGCAATTTTCCTAACAGATCTGCAGTGTATGTCCACCCGGCCCTGCATTACTGTGGTTGATGACAGAGTCAGTATATATGATTCCCAGCGGTTAATCTATTGGTCTCCCACTTGAGGCCTGCACATCATGTTGAGAGTCCCCTACTCAGAATTACATGTTTCAGCAGGTCAAGACAGCGTAGATTTCTTCACTTTGTTTACAGAGGCTTCTAATGAAGCCAAAGTTCAATATCTATAATTAACTTAGAGCAGGAGCAATTAATGAAGAGTAGGTTTTTTAAAAGTCTGGGTAAGGCACTAGACCCACCTACAGCTGGCAACATAGGTTTGAAAAAATGGTACTGACTGCTTCGAGTTGTTAAGTTAATTCTAAAATAACTGACCATGCATCTCACCTGAGGTCAGCAAGATTGTTAAAAGAACCAACCTAGCAGGCTTTGCTGTTTGTGTCCATTCACACACATATTGATAGTTGTGGATCAAAAGTACATCTTATGCATGTGCTATAATTCATGGGGGTATTTTTGCATAAGAATGAACATTCAGAAAAATGCATTCAAATAGAATGAGTTTTCCAAGGCTTCAAATCCGACCTTATTTGACAGAAAAGTTATTTCTAGTTATGAGTTACCAAGACCATCCTATTTGAAAAAAGTGATTTGACAGTCCGTTAACATAATAAGACTATCCAATGATTTGAAGTATATATAATTTGGGATTTACTCCTGGCTTTTCTATGAATTTTTTTACATAATTTTTATAAATACTGAAAATAGCAACTTTCAAAAATTTAGAAATCGGTTTGGCATAGTATGTAAGGAGTTGTGAAAAAACTGATGAAAATATTTTCTTTTTTCCCTAGATACTTTGGCAATTCTCTAGCTCAATGCCATATGAAAGTTCCAGAAACTTCTTTAGATGCTACACATAGCAAATCTCCAGCAGACAAAAATTCTTCCAAGAGTCAACCAGACACGACATCTTGTTTGACCTCTCCAAAAAATCGCCTGCTATCCATGTTTGAAAATGCCCCAGTCAAAGCAAAAACAGAAAAGGATGAAATGACAAATTCTTCGAAAAAAGAGACATCTAAGTCTGGTCTGCACAAATATTTTCATGCCAAATCGTCCCTTTTGACAAAGTCCCCCTCAAATCCTAACAATACCTGTGGACAGCTTAGGTTCGTTGATATTAAAGTCGGGCCTGCCTCAGGGTCTCTTCCTTCGCTTCCAAGCAAAGAGTCAAAATTTCTGTCTCAAGGCAAAACTGGTATGAAATCTAAACTCTCAGCATTTAGCTGGTCAAAGTCAGGCCCAATTTCAAGGCATCTTGTCAAACTGTCTACTTCAGGAAATGTCAGCGTTTCCCCGTCAGCAGAAGAGAGTCCTGCGACACAGGACAGTGAGATGAGTGTGGACTGTGATGAGAGTCCATCAGGTAAAGACACCGAGGAATCAACAGACAGTGGGGTAGGTGAGAGCTTAGACTGCCTCGGAGATCTGCCAGATGAAGGTGGAGAAAAAAAACATCTTGTAAAAATGGACGCATCAGAATTCATAAAGAGACAAGAGGGAAACTCGGAGAGAAATCTGTCTTCAGACTGTAGTGACAGACAGAACTCAAGCTTTGTGAAAGGACCACAGGATGAAAATAGTGAAAGAATTATGTCTAAAGACAAGGATGTGAGTCAGAGATCAGAATCTTGCAGGAGGAAACCATGTAAAGCCAGTGAGACAGGTCTGTCAACAGACTCGGCTTCAGGGGATGAAGTGACAGAGCTTCAGTCGTGCAGCTACAGCGAATACATCCTGAGTTTGGGAGGCTCAGCCACCTCAGACAAAGGTACAACTTGAGTGTTTGTTGCGAAATTTCACATTAAAAGGACAGACTTCAAGACTTAAATGTCTTTATCAAGTTAATCATTTCTTTAAAAAATGCTGCACTGGTTTCATTATCAAGAATTCTGAGTCTTTCTGTTGTCATTAATTTTTTTTAGATTATTCTTTATTCTGTGTTCTTATCATGAAAGCGTATTCATTTAGTTGGCTGGAAAAATGTCATCAAATTTCAGAGACATATATATTTTTTAATCAGTTACTTTCGTCATTTGTTTAGGTGTGCCCTGTTCTTACCCTTTTGGATAAGGTAATGATTCAAAATAACATGTAAATCTATTAAAAGAAATTCTAAAACTATTCGCTGCTCTAATTAATTGAGCACTTGCTTAAAGATCTGTTA
>JAWDGP010003818.1:0-93340 GCA_033675545.1 Elysia crispata
AATCATGTTTTCCGGGAACCTAACGACCAAAAATAGTGAAAAAGCTCCCTAAAGGAGAGAAAAAAAATTTTCTTTTTTTCATAATTTATTTCACATTTTCCCTCTCCCCTTACGGAAAAAAACAAAACCACTTATTTTTTCCACCCTTTTATCATTGGAAATAGGAAAACCGCAAGGTAAAACGTCGCATAAAAATTTTTTTTTCTTTTTTTTTCTACTTTTTTGGATTCTACCGCTCCTCGTAATCGGATAATTTACCACCTACCTTTTTTTTCCAAATTACGACTTAAAGTGCCCAAAACTGACGCTAAGGGTGCGCAAGTTTCATTTTTTTTTAAATTACCTTTTTTTCCCCGTGATTACGCGAACACATACACCTACCCACAAACAGTCCGTTTTACCGACCCATTATGCTTAAAAAAGGCGCTGAACACCTTTTTCATAAAATTACTTTTTTTTTCTCTCTACTCCTTCTCCTTACCACCGAAACACTTCCTAATCATCTTTTCCGCCAAACTAAAGACCAAAAATAGTAAAACAGCTTCCTAAAGGAGAGAAAAAAAATTTTCTTTTTTTTATAATTTATTTCACATTTTCCCTCTCCCCTTACGGAAAAAAAAAACCCACTTACTTTTTCCGCCCTTTTATCACCGGAAATAGGAAAACCGCAAAGGAAAACGTCCGGAAAATTTTTTTTTTTCTTCTTTTTTTTTGACTTTTTTGCATCCTACCGCTCCTCGCAATCGGAAAAATTGCCACTTACCTTTTTTTTTCGAAATTCCGACTTAAAGTACCTTAAAATGCCGCTAAGCGCGCTCAAGTTTATATTTTTTACCAATTACCTTTATCCCGCCGTGATTACGCGAACACATACACCTACCCACACACACTCCGTCTTTCCGACCTATAATGCCTAAAAAAAAGCGCCTAATACCTTTTTCATAAAATTACTTTTTTTTTGTTCTCTACTCCTTCTCCTTACCCCCGAAACACTTCCTAATCATCTTTTCCGGCAAACTAACGACCAAAAATGGTCAAGAAAACTCCCAAAAAGGACAAAAATAAATTTTCTGTTTTTTATAATTTATTTCGCATTTTCCCTCTCCCCTTACGGAAAAAAAAACAACTTACTTTTTCCGCCCTTTTTTTTCCACGGAAATAGGAAAACCTCAAGGGAAAACGTCCCATGAAAAAATTTTTTTTTTCTTTTTTTTTTTTTACTTTTTTGGATCCTACCGCTCCTCGTAAGTGGAAAAATTACCACTTACCTTTTTTTGGAAATTCCGACTTCAAGTGCCCTAAAATGCCGCTAAGCGCGCTCAAGTTTCAGTTTTTTACAAATTACCTTTTTTCCGCCGTTATTACGCCAACACATACACCTTCCCAAACACACTCCGTTTTTCCTACCCATAATGCCTCAAAAACGTGCCTAACAGCTTTTACTTAAAATTACTTTTTTTTTCCTCTCTACTCCTTCTCCTTACCCCCGAAACACTTCCTAGTCATGTTTTCCGCCAAACTAACGACCAAAAATGGTCAAAAAAGCTCCCAAAAAGGACAAAAATATATTTTCTTTTTTTTTTTAAATTATTTCATATTTTCCTTCTCCCCTTACGGAAAAAAACAAAACCACTTACTTTTTCCGCCCTTTTTGTCACCGGAAATAGGAAAACCTCAAGGGAAAACGTCCCATGAAAAATTTTTTAATTTTTTTTTTTTTTTTTTTTTTTTTTTTACTTTTTTACATCCTACCCTTCCTCGTAATCGGAAAAATTGGCACTTACCTTTTTTTTTCGAAACTCCGACTTAAAGTACCTTAAAATGCCGCTAAGCGCGCTCAAGTTTATATTTTTTACCAATTACCTTTATCCCGCCGTGATTACTTGAACACATACACCTACCCACACACACTCCGTCTTTCCTAACCACAATGCTGAAAAAACGCGCTTAACACCTTTTTCTAAAAATTACTTTTTTTTGCTCTGTACTCCTTCTCCTTACCCCCGAAACACTTCCTAACCATCTTTTCCGGGAACCTAACGACCAAAAAAAGTGAAAAAGCTCCCTAAAGGAGAAAAAAAGTTTTTTCTTTTTTTTATAATTTATTTCACATTTTCCCTTTCCCCTTACGGAAAAAAACAAAACCACTTACTTTTTCCGCCCTTTTATCACCGAAAATAGGAAAACCGCAAAGAAAAACGTCCCGTACAAATTTTTTTTTCTTCTTTTTTTTTGACTTTTTTGCATCCTACCGCTCCTCGTAATCGGAAAAATTGCCACTTACCTTTTTTTTCGAAATTCCGACTTAAAGTACCTTAAAATGCCGCTAAGCGCGCTCAAGTTTCAATTTTTTACCAATTACCTTTTTCCGGCCGTGATTACGCGAACACATACACATACCCAAACACACTCCTTTTTTCCTACCCATAATGCCTCAAAAACGCGCCTAACACCTTTTTCATAAAATTATTTTTTTTTGCTCTCTACTCCTTCTCCTTAATCCCGAAACACTTCCTAATCATCTTTTCCGCCAAACTAACGACCAAAAAAAGTGAAAAAGCTCCCTAAAGGAGAAAAAAAAATTTTCTTTTTTTTATAATTTATTTCACATTATCCCTCTCCCCTTACGGAAACAAACAAAACCACTTACTTTTTCCGCCCTTTTATCACCGGATATAGGAAAACCTCAAGGGAAAAACGTCCCATTAGAAATTTTTTCTTTTCTTTCTTTTTTTTTTGACTTTTGCATCCTACCGCTCCTCGTAATCGGAAATTTTACCACTTACCTTTTTTTTCGAAATTCCGACTTCAAGTGCCCTAAAATGCCGCTAAGGGTGCGCAAGTTTCATTTTTTTCAAATTCCCTTTTTTCCCCCGTTATTACGCGAACACATACACCTACTCACACACACTCCGTTTTTCCTATCCATAATGCGTAAAAAACACGCCTAACACCTTTTTTCATAAAATTACTTTTTTTTTGCCCTCTACTCCTTCTCCTTACCCCCGAAACACTTCCTAATTATCTTTTCCGCCAAACTAACCACCAAAAATAGTGAAAAAGCTCCCTAAAGGAGAAAAAAAAAATTTCTTTATTTTATAATTTATTTCACATTATCCCTCTCCCCTTACGGAAACAAAAAAAACCACTTACTTTTTCCGCCCTTTTATCACCGGATATAGGAAAACCTCAAGGGAAAACGTACCATAAAAAATTTTTTTTCTTCTGTTTTTTCTACTTTTTTGCTTCCTACCGCTCCTCGTAATCGGAAAAATTACCACTTACCTTTTTTTTCCAAATTACGACTTAAAGTGCCCAAAACTGACGCTAAGGGTGCGCAAGTTTCATTTTTCTCATATTACCTTTTTTTCCCCGTGATTACGCGAACACATACACCTACCCAAACACACTCCGTTTTTCCTACCCATAATGTTTTAAAAAACGCGCTTAACACCTTTTTCTTAAAATTACTTTTTTTTGCTCTCTACTCCTACTTCTTACCCCCGAAACACTTCCTAATCATCTTTTCCGGAAACCTAACGACCAAAAATAGTGAAAAAGCTCCCTAAAGGAGAGGAAAAAAATTTTCTTTTTTTTATAATTTATTTCACATTTTCCCTCTCCCCTTACGGAAAAAAAAGAACCACTTACTTTTTCCGCCCTTTTTGTCACCGGAAATAGGAAAACCTTAAGGTAAAACGTCCCATGAAAAATTTTTCTTTTTTCTTTTTTACTTTTTTGCATCCTACCGCTCCTCGTAATCGGAAAAATTACCACTTACCTTTTTTTCGAAATTCCGACTTCAAGTGCCCTTATATGCCGCTAAGCCTGCTCAAGTTTCATTTTTTACCAATTACCTTTTTTCCGCCGTGATTACGCGGACACATACACCTTCCCAAAAACACTCCGTTTTTCCTACCCATAATGCCTCAAAAACACGCCTAATACCTTTTTCATAAAATTACTTTTTTTTGCTCTCTTCTCCTTCTCCTTACCCCCGAAACACTTCCTAATCATCTTTTCCGCAAAACTAACGACCAAAAATAGTGAAAAAGCTCCCTAAAGGAGAGAAAAAAAATTTCCTTTTTTATTTATAATTTATTTCACATTTTCCCTCTCCCCTTACGGAAAAAAACAAAACCACTTACTTTTTCCGCCCTTTTATCACCGGAAATAGGAAAACCGCAAAAGAAAACGTCCCGTACAAATTTTTTTTTCTTCTTTTTTTTTGACTTTTTTGCATCCTACCGCTCCTCGTAATCGGAAAAAATTACTACTTACCTTTTTTTGAAATTCCGACTTCAAGTGCCCTAAAATGCCGCTAAGCGCGCTCAAGTTTCATATTTTACAAATTACCTTTTTCCCGCCGTGATTACGCGGACACATACACCTTCCCAAACATTCCGTTTTTCCTAACCATAATGCTGAAAAAACGCGCTTAACACCTTTTTTTTTTTTTACTTTTTTGCATCCTACCGCTCCGCGTAACCGAAAAAATTACCACTTACCTTTTTATTCGAAATTCCGACTTAAGGTGACCAAAACTGCCGTTACGCGCTCAAGTTTCAATTTTTTACCAATTATCTTTTTCCCGCCGTGATTACGGGAACACATACACATACCCAAACACACTCCGTTTTTCCTACCCATAATGCCTCAAAAACGTGCCTAACACCTTTTTAAAAGAAATTACTTTTTTTTGCTCTCTACTTCTTCTCCTTACCCCCGACACACTTCCTAATCATCTTTTCCGGGAACCTAACGACTAAAAATAGTGAAAAATCTCCCTAAAGGAGAGAAAAAAAATTTCCTTTTTTATTTATAATTTATTTCACATTTTCCCTCTCCTCTTACGGAAAAAAACAAAACCACTTACTTTTTCCGCCCTTTTATCACCGGAAATAGGAAAACCGCAAAAAAAAAACGTCCCGTACAAATTTTTTTTTTCTTCTTTTTTTTTGACTTTTTTGCACCCTATCGCTCCAGATAATCGGAGAAATTACCACGTACCTTTTTTTTCGAAATTCCGACTTCAAGTGCCCTAAAATGCCGCTAAGCGCGCTCAAGTTTCATATTTTACAAATTACCTTTTTCCCGCCGTGATTACGCGAACACATACACATACCCAAACACACTCCTTTTTTTCTACCTATAATGCCTCAAAAACGCGCCTAAAACCTTTTTCATAAAATTACTTTTTTTTGTTCTCTACTCCTTCTCCTTACCCCCGAAACACTTCTTAATCATCTTTTCCGGCCATCTAACGACCAAAAAAGGTCAAGAAAGCTCCCAAAAAGGACAAAAATAAATTTTCTGTTTTTTAAAATTTATTTCACATTTTCCCTCTCCCCTTAGGGAAAAAACAAAACCACTTACCTTTTCCGCCTTTTTTGTCACCGGAAATAAGAAAACCTCAAGGGAAAACGTTCCAAAAAAAATTTTTCTTTTCTCTTTTTTTTTTTTACTTTTTTGCATCCTACCGCTCCTCGTAATCGGAAAAATTACCACCTTTTTTTCGAAATTCCGACTTAAAGTGCCCTAAAATGCCGCTAAGCGCGCTCAAGTTTCATTTTTTCCAAATTACCTTTTTTCCGCCGTTATTAGGCCCACACATACACCTTCCCAAACACACTCCGTTTTTCCTACCCATAATGCCTAAAAAACGTGCCTAACACCTTTTACTTAAAATTACTTTTTTTTCCCTCTCTACTCCTTCTCCTTATCCCCGAAACACTTCCTCATCATCTTTTCCGGCAAACTAACGACCAAAAATGGTCAAAAAAGCTCCCAAAAAGCACAAAAATATATTTTTTTTTTTTTAAATTATTTCATATTTTCCTTCTCCCCTTACGGAAAAAAACAAAACCACTTACTTTTTCCGCCCTTTTTGTCACCGGAAATAAGAAAACCTCAAGGGAAAACGTTCCATGAAAAATTTTTCTTTTCTCTTTTTTTTTTTTTTTTTTACTTTTTTGCACCCTACCGCTCCTCGTATTCGGAAAAATTACCACTAACCTTTTTTTCGAAATTCCGACTAAAAGTGCCCTAAAATGCCGCTAAGCGCGCTCAAGTTTCATATTTTACAAATTACCTTTTTCCCGCCGTGATTACGCCAACACACACACCTTCCCAAACACACTCCGTTTTCCGTAACCACAATGCTGAAAAAACGCGCTTAACACCTTTTTCTAAAAATTACTTTTTTTTGCTCTCTACTCCTTCTCCTTCCCCCCGAAACACGTCCTAATCATCTTTTCCGGGAAACAAACGACCAAAAATGGTCAAAAAAGCTCCCTAAAGGAGAAAAAAATATTTTCCCTTTTTTTTCTTATTTATTTAAAATTTTCCCTCTCAAATTACGGAAAAAAACAAAACCACTTACTTTTTCCGCCCTTTTATCACCGGAAATAGGAAAACCGCAAAGGAAAACGTCCCGTACAAATTTTTTTTTTCTTCTTTTTTTTTGACTTTTTTGCACCCTACCGCTCCTCGTAATCGGAAAAATTGCCACTTACCTTTTTTTTCGAAATTCCGACTTAAAGTACCTTAAAATGCCGCTAAGCGCGCTCAAGTTTTAATTTTTTACCAATTACTTTTTTCCCGCCGTGATTACGCGTACACATACATATACCCAAACACACTCCTTTTTTCCTAACAATAATGCCTCAAAAACGCGACTAACACCTTTTTCATAAAATTACTTTTTTTTGCTCTCTACTCCTTACCCCCGAAACACTTCCTAATCATCTTTTCAGGGAAACTAACGACCAAAAATAGTGAAAAAGCTCTCTAAAGAAGAGAAAAAAAATTTTCTTTTTCTTTTTAATTTATTTCACATTTTCCCTCTCCCCTTACGGAAAAAAACAAAACCACTACTTTTTCCGCCCTTTTTGTCACCGGAAATAGGAAAACCGCAAGGGAAAACGTGCCATGAAAATTTTTTTTTTTTTACTTTTTTGCATCCTACCGCTCCTCGTAATCGGAAAAATTACCACTTACCTTTTTTTCGAAATTCCGACTTAAAGTGCCCTAAAATGCCGCTAAGCGCGCTCAAGTTTCATTTTTTTTAAAAATTACCTTTTTTCCGCCGTTATTACGCCCACACATACACCTTCCCAAACACACTCCGTTTTTCCTACCCATAATGCCTAAAAACGTGCCTAACACCTTTTACTTAAAATTACTTTTTTTTCCCTCTCTACTCCTTCTCCTTATCCCCGAAACACTTCCTAATCATCTTTTCCGGCAAACTAACGACCAAAAATGGTCAAAAAAGCTCCCAAAAAGGACAAAAATATATTTTCTTTTTTTTTTTAAATTATTTCATATTTTCCTTCTCCCCTTACGGAAAAAAACAAAACCACTTACTTTTTCCGCCCTTTTTGTCACCGGAAATAAGAAAACCTCAAGGGAAAACGTTCCATGAAAAATTTTTCTTTTCTCTTTTTTTTTTTTTTTACTTTTTTGCATCCTACCGCTCCTCGTAATCGGAAAAATTACCACTTACCTTTTTTTCGAAATTCCGACTTAAAGTGCCCTAAAATGCCGCTAAGCGCGCTCAAGTTTCATATTTTACAAATTACCTTTTTCCCGCCGTGATTACGCGGGCACATACGCCTTCCCAAACACACTCCGTTTTTCCTAACCACAATGCTGAAAAAACGCGCTTAACACCTTTTTCTAAAAATTACTTTTTTTTGCTCTCTACTCCTTCTCCTTACCCCCGAAACACTTCCTAATCATCTTTTCAGGGAAACTAACGACCAAAAATAGTGAAAAAGCTCTCTAAAGGAGAGAAAAAAAATTTTCTTTTTCTTTTTAATTTATTTCACATTTTCCCTCTCCCCTTACGGAAAAAAACAAAACCACTACTTTTTCCGCCCTTTTTGTCACCGGAAATAGGAAAACCGCAAGGGAAAACGTCCCATTAAAAATTTTTCTTTTTTTTTTTTTTTTACTTTTTTGCATCCTACCGCTTCGCGTAATCGAAAAAAACTACCATTTACCTTTTTTTTCGAAATTCCGACTTAAAGTGCTGAAAACTGCCGCTAAGCGCGCTCAAGTTTCATTTTTTCACAAATTTCCTTTTTCCGCCGTGATTACGCGAACACATACACCTACCCACACACACTCCGTCTTTCCGACCCATAATGCCTAAAAAAACGCGCTTAACACCTTTTTCTTACAATTCCTTTTTTTTTCTCCACTCCTTCTCGTTACCCCCGAAACACGTCCTAATCATCTTTTCCGGCAAACAAACGACCAAAAATGGTCAAAAAAGCTCCCTAAAGGAGAAAAAAATATTTTCTTTTTTTTTTTTTTTTATTTAACATTTTCCCTCTCCAATTACGGAAAAAAACAAAAAGACTTACTTTTCCGCCCTTTTATCACCGGAAATAGGAAAACCGCAAAGGAAAACGTCCCGTACAAATTTTTTTTTTCTTCTTTTTTTTTGACTTTTTTGCACCCTACCGCTCCTCGTAATCGGAAAAATTGCCACTTAACTTTTTTTTCGAAATTCCGACTTAAAGTACCTTAAAATGCCGCTAAGCGCGCTCAAGTTTTAAATTTTTACCAATTTTTTTTTTCCCGCCGTGATTACGCGTACACATACATATACCCAAACACACTCCTTTTTTCATACCCATAATGCCTCAAAAACGCGCCTTACACCTTTTTCATAAAATTACTTTTTTTTGCTCTCTACTCCTTACCCCCGAAACACTTCCTAATCATTTTTTCCGGCAAACTAACGACCAAAAATGGTCAAGAAAGCTCCCAAAAAGGACAAAAAAAAATTTTCTGTTTTTTATAATTTATTTCACATTTTCCCTCTCCCCTTACGGAAAAAAACAAAACCACTTACTTTTTCCGCCTTTTTTGTCACCGGAAATAGGAAAACCTCAAGGGAAAACGTCCCATGAAAATTTTTTTTTATTTACTTTTTTGCATCCTACCGCTCCTCGTAATCGGAAAAATTACCACTTATCTTTTTTTTGAAATTCCGACTTAAAGTGCCCTAAAATGCCGCTAAGCGCGCTCAAGTTTCATATTTTACAAATTACCTTTTTCCCGCCGTGATTACGCGGACACATACACATACCCAAACACACTCCGTTTTTCCTACCCATAATGCCTCAAAAACGCTACTAAAACCTTCTTAAAAAAAATTCCTTTTTTTTGCTCTCTACTTCTTCTCCTTACCCCCGACACACGTCCTAATCATCTTTTCCGGGAACCTAACGACCAAAAATGGTCAAAAAAGCTCCCTAAAGGAGAAAAAAATTTTTTTTTTTTTAATTTTATTTCACATTTTCCCTCTCCAATTACGGAAAAAAACAAAACCACTTAGTCTTTCCGCCCTTTTCATCACCGGAAATAGGAAAACCGCAAATGAAAATGTCCCGTACAAAATCTTTTCTTCTTTTTTTTGACTTTTTTGCACCCTACCGCTCCTCGTAATCGGAAAAATTGCCACGTACCTTTTTTTCGAAATTCCGACTTCAAGTGCCCTATAGTGCCGCTAATCGCCCTCAAGTTTCATTTTTTACCAATTACCTTTTTCCCGCCGTGAATACGCGGTCACATACACCTTCCCAAACACACTCCGTTTTTCCTAACCACAATCTGAAAAAACGCGATTAACACCTTTTTCTAAATATTACTTTTTTTTGCGCTCTACTCCTTTTCGTTACCTTCCAAACACTTCCTAATTATCTTTTCCGGCAAACTAACGACCAAAAATGGTGAAAAAGCTCCCAAAAGGAGAAAAAAAATTTTCTTTTTTTTATAATTTATTTCACATTTTCCCTCTCCCCTTACGGAAAAAAAGAACCACTTACTTTTTCCGCCCTTTTTGTCACCGGAAATAGGAAAACCGCAAGGGAAAACTTCGCATTAAATTTTTTTTTCTTCTTTTTTTTGACTTTTTTGCATCCTACCGCTCCTCGTAATTGGAAAAATTCCCACGTACCTTTTTTTCGAAATTCCGACTTCAAGTGCCCTAAAATGCCGCTAAGCGCGCTCAAGTTTCATATTTTACAAATTACCTTTTTTCCGCCGTGATTACGCGAACACATACACATACCCAAACACCTCCGTTTTTCCTACCCATAATGCCTCAAAAACGCTACTAAAACCTTTTTCATAAAATTACTTTTTTTTGCTCTCTACTCTTTCTCCTAACCCCCGAAACACTTCCTTATCATTTTTTCCGGCAAACTAACGACCAAAAATGGTCAAAAAAAGCTCCCTAAAGGAGAAAAAAAGATTTTCTTTTTTTTATAATTAATTTCACATGTTCCCTCTCCAATTACGGAAAAAAACAAAACCACTTACTCTTTCCGCCCTTTTCATCACCGGAAATAGGAAAACAGCAAGGGAAAACGTCCTATAACATTTTTTTTTTTTTTTTTTAATTTTTTGCATCCTACCGCTCCTCGTAATCGGAAAAATTACCACTTACCTTTTTTTCGACATTCCCACTTCAAGTGCCCTAAAATGCCGCTAATCGCCCTCAAGTTTCATTTTTTACAAATTACCTTTTTCCCGCCGTGATTACGCGGTCACATACACCTTCCCAAACACACTCCGTTTTTCCTAACCACAATCTGAAAAAACGCGCTTAACACCTTTTTTCTAAAAATTACTTTTTTTTTGCGCTCTACTCCTTTTCGTTACCTTCCAAACACTTCCTAATCATCTTTTTCCGGCAAACTAACGACCAAAAATGGTGAAAAAGCTCCCAAAAAGGAGAAAAAATAATTTTCTTTTTTTTTTAAATTTATTTCACATTTTCCCTCTCCAATTACGGAAAAAAACAAAACCATTTACTTTTTCCGCCCTTTTTGTCACCGGAAATAGGAAAACCGCAAAGGAAAACGTGCCGTACATAATTTTTTTTTCTTCTTTTTTTTTGACTTTTTTGCACCGTACCGCTCCTCGTAATCGGAAAAATTGCGACTTACCTTTTTTTTCGAAATTCCGTCTTAAAGTACCCTAAAATGCCGCTAAGCGCGCTCAAGTTTTAAATTTTTACCAATTATTTTTTTCCCGCCGTGATTACGCGTACACATACATATACCCAAACACACTCCTTTTTTCATACCCATAATGCCTCAAAAACGCGCCTTACACCTTTTTCATAAAATTACTTTTTTTTTGCTCTCTACTCCTTACCCCCGAAACACTTCCTAATCATCTTTTCCGGCAAACTAACGACCAAAAATGGTCAAGAAAGCTCCCAAAAAGGACAAAAAAAAATTTTCTGTTTTTTAAAATTTATTTCACATTTTCCCTCTCCCCTTACGGAAAAAAACAAAACCACTTATTTTTTCCGCCTTTTTTGTCACCGGCAATAGGAAAACCTCAAGGGAAAACGTCCCATGAAAATTTTTTTTTTTTTTTACTTTTTTGCCTCTTACCGCTCCTCGTAATCGGAAAAATTACCACTTACCTTTTTTTTGAAATTCCGACTTCAAGTGCCCTAAAATGCCGCTAAGCGCGCTCATGTTTCATATTTTACAAATTACCTTTTTCCCGCCGTGATTACGCGGACACATACACCTTCCCAAACACACTCCGTTTTTCCTACCCATAATGCCTCAAAAACGCTACTAAAACCTTCTTAAAAAAAATTCCTTTTTTTTGCTCTCTACTTCTTCTCCTTACCCCCGACACACGTCCTAATCATCTTTTCCGGGAACCTAACGACCAAAAATGGTCAAAAAAGCTCCCTAAAGGAGAAAAAAATTTTTTTTTTTTTAATTTTATTTCACATTTTCCCTCTCCAATTACGGAAAAAAACAAAACCACTTAGTCTTTCCGCCCTTTTCATCACCGGAAATAGGAAAACCGCAAATGAAAATGTCCCGTACAAAATCTTTTCTTCTTTTTTTTGACTTTTTTGCACCCTACCGCTCCTCGTAATCGGAAAAATTGCCACGTACCTTTTTTTCGAAATTCCGACTTCAAGTGCCCTATAGTGCCGCTAATCGCCCTCAAGTTTAATTTTTTACCAATTACCTTTTTCCCGCCGTGAATACGCGGTCACATACACCTTCCCAAACACACTCCGTTTTTCCTAACCACAATCTGAAAAAACGCGATTAACACCTTTTTCTAAATATTACTTTTTTTTGCGCTCTACTCCTTTTCGTTACCTTCCAAACACTTCCTAATTATCTTTTCCGGCAAACTAACGACCAAAAATGGTGAAAAAGCTCCCAAAAGGAGAAAAAAAATTTTCTTTTTTTTATAATTTATTTCACATTTTCCCTCTCCCCTTACGGAAAAAAAGAACCACTTACTTTTTCCGCCCTTTTTGTCACCGGAAATAGGAAAACCGCAAGGGAAAACTTCGCATTAAATTTTTTTTTCTTCTTTTTTTTGACTTTTTTGCATCCTACCGCTCCTCGTAATTGGAAAAATTCCCACGTACCTTTTTTTCGAAATTCCGACTTCAAGTGCCCTAAAATGCCGCTAAGCGCGCTCAAGTTTCATATTTTACAAATTACCTTTTTCCCGCCGTGATTACGCGAACACATACACATACCCAAACACACTCCTTTTTTTCTACCCATAATGCCTCAAAAACGCTACTAAAACCTTTTTCATAAAATTACTTTTTTTTGCTCTCTACTCTTTCTCCTAACCCCCGAAACACTTCCTTATCATTTTTTCCGGCAAACTAACGACCAAAAATGGTCAAAAAAGCTCCCTAAAGGAGAAAAACAATTTTTTTTTTAATTAATTTCACATGTTCCCTCTCCAATTACGGAAAAAAACAAAACCACTTACTCTTTCCGCCCTTTTCATCACCGGAAATAGGAAAACCGCAAAGGAAAACGTCCCGTACAAAATTTTTTTTTCTTCTTTTTTTTTTTAATTTTTTGCACCCTACCGCTCCTCGTAATCGGAAAAATTACCACGTACCTTTTTTTCGACATTCCCACTTCAAGTGCCCTAAAATGCCGCTAATCGCCCTCAAGTTTCATTTTTTACAAATTACCTTTTTCCCGCCGTGATTACGCGGTCACATACACCTTCCCAAACACACTCCGTTTTTCCTAACCACAATCTGAAAAAACGCGCTTAACACCTTTTTCTAAAAATTACTTTTTTTTTGCGCTCTACTCCTTTTCGTTACCTTCCAAACACTTCCTAATCATCTTTTCCGGCAAACTAACGACCAAAAATGGTGAAAAAGCTCCCAAAAGGAGAAAAAAAATTTTCTTTTTTTTATAATTTATTTCCCATTTTCCCTCTCCCCTTACAGAAGAAAACAAAACCACTTACTTTTTCCGCCCTTTTTGTCACCGGAAATAGGAAAACCGCAAGTTAAAACGTCGCATTAAAATTTTTTTTTCTTCTTTTTTTTGACTTTTTTGCATCCTACCGCTCCTCGTAATCGAAAAAATTACCACTTACCTTTTTATTCGAAATTCAAACTTAAAGTGCCCAAAACTGCCGCTAAGCGCGCTCAATTTTCAATTTTTTACCAATTACCTTTTTCCTGCCGTGATTACGCGAACACATACAAATACCCAAACACACTCCGTTTTTCCTACCCATAATGCCTCAAAAACGTGCCTAACACCTTTTTCAAAAAAATTACTTTTTTTTGCTCTCTACTCCTCTCCTTACCCCCGAAACACTTCCTAATCATCTTTTCCGGCAAACTAACGACCAAAAAGGGTCAAGTAAGCTCCCAAAAAGGACAAAAATAAATTTTCTATTTTTTAAAATTTATTTCACATTTTCCCTCTCCTCTTACGGAAAAAAACAAAACCACTTACTTTTTCCGCCTTTTTTGTCACCGGAAATAGAAAAATCTAAAGGGAAAACGTCCCATGAAAAATTTTTCTTTTTCTTTTTTTTTTTTTTTACTTTTTTGCATCCTACCGCTCCTCATAATCGGAAAAATTACCACTTACCTTTTTTTTGAAATTCCTACTTCAAGTGCCCTAAAATACCGCTAAGCGCGCTAAAGTTTCATATTTTACAAATTACCTTTTTCCCGCCGTGATTACGCGGACACATACACCTTCCCAAACACACTCCGCTTTTCCTAACCACAATCTGAAAAATCGCGCTTAACATCTCTTTCTAAAAATTACTTTTTTTTGCTCTCTACTACTTCTCCTTATCCCCGACACACGTCCTAATCATCTTTTCCAGGAACCTAACGACTAAGAATAGTGAAAAAGCTCCCTAAAGAAGAGAAAAAAAATTTTCTTTTTTTTTTAATTTATTTCACACTTTCCCTCTCCCCTTACGGAAAAAACAAAACCACTTACTTTTTCCGCCCTTTTATCACTGGAAATAGGAAAACCGCAAAGGAAAACGTCCCGTACAAAATCTTTTTTTCTTCTTTTTTTTGAATTTTTTGCACCCTACCGCTCCTCGTAATCGGAAAAACTCCCACGTACCTTTTTTTCGACATTCCGACTTCAAGTGCCCTAAAATGCCGCTCAGCGCTCTCAAGTTTCATTTTTTACAAATTACCTTTTTCCCGCCGTGATTACGCGGTCACATACACCTTCCTAAACACACTCCGTTTTTCCTAACCACAATCTGAAAAAACGCGCTTAACACCTTTTTCTAAAAATTACATTTTTTTGCGCTCTACTCCTTTTCGTTACCTTCCAAACACTTCCTAATAATCTTTTCCGGCAAACTAACGACCAAAAATGGTCAAGAAAGCTCCCAAAAAGGACAAAAATAAATTTTCTGTTTTTTATAATTTATTTCACATTTTCCCTCTCCCCTTACGGAAAAAACAAAAGCATTTACTTTTTCCGCCTTTTTTGTCACTGGAAATAGGAAAACTAAGGGGAAACGTCCCATGAAATTTTTTTCTTTTTCTTTTTTTTTTTTTTTACTTCTTTGCATCCTACCGCACCTCGTAATCGGAAAAATTACCACTTACCTTTTTTTTAAGTTCTGACTTCAAGTGCCCTAAAATGCCGCTAAGCGCGGTCAAGTTTCATATTTTACAAATTACCTTTTTCCCGCCGTGATTACGCGGACACATACACCTTCCCAAACACACTCCGTTTTTCATAACCACAATGCTGAAAAAACGCGCGTAACACCTTTTTCTAAACATTACTTTTTTTTGCTCTCTACTCCTTTTCCTTGCCCTAGAAACACTTTCAAATCATCTTTTCCGGGAACCTAACGACCAAAAATAGTGAAAAAGCTCCCTAAATGAGAGAAAAAAAATTTTCTTTTTTTTATAATTTATTTCACACTTTCCCTCTCCCCTTACGGAAAAAACAAAACCACTTACTTTTTCCGCCCTTTTATCACTGGAAATAGGAAAACCGCAAAGGAAAACGTCCCGTACAAAATCTTTTTTTCTTCTTTTTTTGACTTTTTTGCACCCTACCGTTCCTCGTAATCGGAAAAATTCCCACGTACCTTTTTTTCGAAATTCCGACTTCAAGTGCCCTAAAATGCCGCTCAGCGCTCTCGAGTTTCATATTTTACAAATTACCTTTTTCCCGCCGTGATTACGCGAACACATACACATACCCAAACACACTCCTTTTTTTCTACCCATAATGCCTCAAAAACGCTACTAAAACCTTTTTCATAAAATTACTTTTTTTTGCTCTCTACTCCTTCTCCTTACCCCCGAAACAGTTCCTAATCATCTTTTCCGGCAAACTAACGACCAAAAATAGTGAAAAAGCTCCGGAAAGGAGAAAAAAAAATTTTCTTTTTTTTATAATTTATTTCACATTTTCCCTCTCCCCTTACGGAAAAAAACAAAACCACTTACTTTTTCCGCCCTTTTATCACCGAAAATAGGAAAACCGCAAAGGAAAACGTCCGTTCAAATTTTTTTTTTCTTCTTTTTTTTTTGACTTTTTTGCATCCTACCGCTCCTCGTAATTGGAAAAATTACCACGTACCTTTTTTTCGAAATTCCTACTTCCAGTGCCCTAAAATGCCGCTAAGCGCGCTCAAGTTTCAATTTTTTACCAATTACCTTTTTCCCGCCGTGATTACGCGAACACATACACATACCCACACACACTCCTTATTTCCTACCCATAATGCCTCTAAAACGCGCCTAACACCTTTTTCATAAAATTACTTTTTTTTGCTCTCTACTCCTTCTCCTTCCCTCCGAAACACTTACTAATCATCTTTTCCGGAAAGCTAACGACCAAAAATGGTCAAGAAAGCTCCCAAAAAGGACAAAAATAAATTTTCTGTTTTTTATAATTTATTTCACATTTTCCCTCTCCCCTTACGGAAAAAAAAAAAAAACTTACTTTTTCCGCCTTTTTTGTCACCGGAAATAGGAAAACCTCAAGGGAAAACGTCCCATGAAAGATTTTTCTTTTTTTTTTTTTTTTTTTTTTTTACTTTTTTGCATCCTACCGCTCCTCTTAATCGGGAAATATACCACTTACCTTTTTTTTTGAAATTCCGATTTCAAGTGCCCTAAAATGCCGCTAAGCGCGCTCAAGTTTCATATTTTTCAAATTACCTTTTTCCCGCCGTGATTACGCGGACACATACACCTTCCCAAACACACTCCGTTTTTCCTAACCATAATGCTGAAAAAACGCGCTTAACACCTTTTTCTAAAAATAACTTTATTTTGCTCTGTACTCCTTCTCCTTACCCCCGAAACACTTCCTAATCATCTTTTCCGGGAACCTAACGACCAAAAATAGTGAAAAAGCTCCCTAAAGGAGAGAAAAAAGATTTTCTTTTTTTTATAATTTATTTCACATTTTCCCTCTCCCCTTACGGAAAAAAACAAAACCACTTACTTTTTCCGCCCTTTTTGTCACCGGAAATAGGAAAACCGCAAGGGAAAACGTCCCTTTAAAAGTTTTTCTTTTTTTTTTTTAAATTTTTTTCCATCCTGCTGCTCCTCGTAATCGTAAAAATTACCACTTACCTTTTTTTTTTGAAATTTTGATTTAAAGTGCCGAAAACTGCCACTCAGCGCGCTCAAGTTTCATTTTTTTTTAAAAATACCTTTTTTTCCCCGTGATTACGCGGACACATACACCTTCCAAAACATACTCTGTTTTTCCTAACCACAATGCTGAAAAAACGCGCTTAACACCTTTTTCTAAAAATTACTTTTTTTTGCTCTGTACTCCTTCTCTTTACCCCCGAAACACTTCCTAATCATCTTTTCCGCCAAACTAACGACCAAAAATAGTGAAAAAGCTCCGGAAAGGAGAAAAAAAATTTTCTTTTTTTTATAATTTATTTCACATTTTCCCTCTCCCCTTACGGAAAAAAACAAAACAACTTACTTTTTCCGCCCTTTTATCACCGAAAATAGGAAAACCGCAAAGGAAAACGTCCCGTACAAATTTTTTTTTTCTCCTTTTTTTTTGACTTTTTTGCATCCTACCGTTCCTCGTAATCGGAAAAATTACCACTTACCTTTTTTTCGAAATTCCGACTTCAAGTGCCCTTAAATGCCGCTAAGCGCGCTCAAGTTTCATTTTTTACAAATTACCTTTTTTCCGCAGTTATTACGCCAACACATACACCTTCCCAAACATACTCCGTTTTTCCTACCCATAATGCCTCAAAAACGTGCCTAAAACCTTTTTCATAAAATTACTTTTTTTTTGCTCTCTACTCCTTCTCCTTACCCATGAAACACTTCCTAATTATCTTTTCCGGGAACCTAACGACCAAAAATAGTGAAAAAGCTCCCTAAAGGAGAGAAAAAAGATTTTCTTTTTTTTATAATTTATTTCACATTTTGTCTCTCCCCTTACGGAAAAAAACAAAACAACTTACTTTTTCCGCCTTTTTGGCACCGGAAATAGGAAAACCGCAAGGGAAAACGTCCCATTAAAAATTTTTCTTTTTTTTTTTTTTACTTTTTTGCATCCTGCCGTTCCGCGTAATCGAAAAAATTACCACTTAGTTTCTTTTTCGAAATTCCGACTTAAAGTGCCCAAAACTGCCGCTAAGCGCGCTCAAGTTTCATTTTTTACAAATTACCTTTTTTCCGCCGTGATTACGCGAACACATACACCAACCCACATACACTCCGTCTTTCCGACCCATAAGGCCTAAAATAACGCGCCTAACACCTTTTTTATAAAATTACTTTTTTTTGCTCTCTACTCCTTCTCCTTACCCCCGAAACACTTCCTAATCATCTTTTCCGCCAAACTAACGACCAAAAATGGTCAAGAAAGGACAAAAATAAATTTTCTGTTAATTATAATTTATTTCGCATTTTCCCTCTCCCCTTACGGAAAAAAACAAAACCACTTACTTTTTCCGCCCTTTTTGTCACCGGAAATACGAAAATCTCAAGGGAAAACGTCCCATTAAAAATTTTTTTTTTCTTCTTTTTTTTTTTTTACTTTTTTGCATCCTACCGCTCCTCGTAATCGGAAAAATTACCACGTACCTTTTTTTCGAAATTCCGACTTAAAGTGCCCTAAAATGCCGCTAAGCGCGCTCAAGTTTCATATTTTACAAATTACATTTTTCCCGCCGTGATTACGCGGACACATACACCTTCCCAAACATACTCCGTTTTTCCTAACCACAATCCTGAAAAAACGCGTAATACCTTTTTCTAAAAATTACTTTTTTTTGCTCTGTACTCCTTCTCCTTACCCACGAAACACTTCCTAATCATCTTTTCCGCCAAACTAACGACCAAAAATAGTGAAAAAGCTCCCTAAAGGAGAAAAAAAAAATTTTCTTTTTTTTATAATTTATTTCACATTTTCCCTCTCCCCTTACGGAATAAAACAAAACCACTTACTTTTTCCGCCCTTTTATCACCGGAAATAGGAAAACCGCAAAGGAAAACGTCCCGTACAAATTTTTTTTTCTTCTTTTTTTTTTTACTTTTTTGCATCCTACCGCTCCTCGTAATCGGAAAATTTGCCAATTACCTTTTTTTTTGAAATTCCGACTTAAAGTACCTTAAAATGCCGCTAAGCGCGCTGAAGTTTCATTTTTTACAAATTACCTTTTTTCCGCCGTGATTGCGCGAACATATACACCTACCATCACACACTCCGTCTTTCCGACCCATAATGCCTAAAATAAAGCGCCTAACACCTTTTTCATAAAATTATTTTTTTTGCTCTCTACTCCTTCTCCTTACCCATGAAACACTTCCTAATCATCTTTTCCGGCAAACTAACGACCAAAAATGGTGAAAAAGATCCCTAAAGGAGAAAAAAAATTTTCTTTTTTTTTAATAATTTATTTCACATTTTCCCTCTCCCCTTACGGAAAAAATCAAAACCACTTACTTTTTCCGCCTTTTTTGTCACCGGAAATAGGAAAACCTCAAGGGAAAACGTCCCATGAAAAATTTTTTCTTTTTTCTTTTTTTTTTTTTACTTTTTTGAATCCTACCGCTCCTCGTAATCGGAAAAATTACCACTTACCTTTTTTTCGAAATTACAATTTCAAGTGCCCAAAACTGCCGCTAAGCGCGCTCAAGTTTCATTTTTTACAAATTACCTTTTTTCCGCCGTGATTACGCGAACACATACACCAACCCACACACACTCCGTCTTTCCGACCCATAATGCCTAAAATAACGCGCCTAACACCTTTTTTATAAAATTACTTTTTTTTGCTCTCTACTCCTTCTCCTTACCCCCGAAACACTTCCTAATCATCTTTTCAGCCAAACTAACGACCAAAAATAATCAAGAAAGCTCCCTAAAGGACAAAAATAAATTTTCTGTTAATTATAATTTATTTTGCATTTTCCCTCTCCCCTTACGGAAAAAAACAAAACCACTTACTTTTTCCGCCCTTTTTGTCACCGGAAATACGAAAATCTCAAGGGGAAACGTCCCATTAAAAATTTTTTTTTTCTTCTTTTTTTTTTTTTTCTTTTTTGCATCCTACCGCTCCTCGTAATCGGAAAAATTACCACGTACCTTTTTTTCGAAATTCCGACTTAAAGTGCCCTAAAATGCCGCTAAGCGCGCTCAAGTTTCATATTTTACAAATTACATTTTTCCCGCCGTGATTACGCGGACACATACACCTTCCCAAACATACTCCGTTTTTTTTCTAACCACAATCCTGAAAAAACGCGCTTAACACCTTTTTCTAAAAATTACTTTTTTTTGCTCTGTACTCCTTCTCCTTACCCATGAAACACTTCCTAATCATCTTTTCCGCCAAACTAACGACCAAAAATAGTGAAAAAGCTCCCTAAAGGAGAGAAAAAAAATTTTCTTTTTTTTATAATTTATTTCACATTTTCCCTCTCCCCTTACGGAAAAAAACAAAACCACTTACTTTTTCCGCCCTTTTTGTCCCCGGAAATAGGAAAACCGCAAGGGAAAACGTCCTATTAAAATTTTTTCTACTTTTTTTTTTTTTTAATTTTTTTGCATCCTGCCGCTCCGCGTAATCGAAAAAATTACCACTTACCTTTTTTTCGAAATTCCGACTTAAAGTGCCCAAAACTTCCGCTTAGCGCGCTCAAGTTTCATTTTTTACAAATTACCTTTTTTCCGCCGTGATTATGCGAACACATACACCTACCCACACACACTCCGTCTTTCCGACACATAATGCCTAAAACAACTCGCCTAACACCTTTTTTATAAAATTACTTTTTTTTGCTCTCTACTCCTTCTCCTTACCCATAAAACACTTCCTAATCATCTTTTCCGCCAAACTAACGACCAAAAATGGTCAAGAAAGCTCCCAAAAAGGATAAAAATAAATTTTCTGTTTTTTATAATTTATTTCACATTTTCCCTCTCCCTTTACGGAAGAAAACAAAACCACTTCCTTTTTTCGCCCTTTTTGTCACCGGAAATATGAAAACCTCAAGGGAAAACGTCCCATGAAAAATTTTTCTTTTTTCTTTTTTTTTTTTTTACTTTTTTGCATCCTACCGCTCTTCGTAATCGGAAAAATTACCACTTACCTTTTTTTTGCAAATTCCGACTTCAAGTGCCCTAAAATGCCGCTAAGCGCGCTTAAGTTTCATTTTTTACAAATTACCTTTTTTCCGCCGTTATTACGCCAACACATACACCTTCCCAAACACATTCCGTTTTTCCTACCCATAATGCCTCAAGAACGTGCCTAACACCTTTTACTTAAAATTAATTTTTTTTCCCTCTCTACTCCTTCTCCTTACCCCCGAAACACTTCCTACACGGCGTCGCATGAGCGATTCTTTAGTTCCCGAAGGCCGGCACCGGCTGACCGAGGTCAGAAGAGGTCAACCATCGGTCAGCGCAGGTAGCCTATGTGTGAGAGAGCGAGCATGCAGTATTCCCGTAATACTGGTTTTTCTTTTCCTCTCACCAGAACTTAAAGTGAAAAGTTTTTTCAATGTTAACATAAACTTAAAACAGAAAAGAGACTTGACTTTTTTTTACAGAAAAAACGAAACCAATATTCAAAGTAGTTTTTCTGCTATAGGATCGGGAACCGAGCTATTTATTTGCAATGTTTTTAAAATGAGTTAACATTTTTAAAATTTAAAAATAAAAATTTGGCCCCAAGAATCTTTTTGAAATTTGCACATAACGTCCAAAATATGTTATAGTTGTCCCTTACAAAATTTCAGAGCCATAATAGAAAAAAATATGTGGTTGGGAGTTTAATTTGTACAGTCGAATCATTTTTCATTACCAAATTTGAATAAAACTCGGTAAACGCCATTTTTTAAAAAAATATTACAATTGTGAATAAACATACATCTCACTTAAAGAAAACAAAAGTGCAGTTGGGAAAGATACATGAAAGGCAGTCTATGTACAGTATGTTATAAATAGTATCACAGTTTAGTGTCGGAGAGCAGGTGCGACCTGGAGTAAATGTGTTGTTAATATGTGGTGTAATTTCTTTAGATCGTTTGTGATTCCGTGTGCTCTATGTTTTTCTATTGATGAAATCATCTGATGACTGCTTTCCGTGCCCTGCTCCCCTAACAGACCCAGCCCTACCTTGTATTGCTGTATGTGTGGGATGCAGTGTTTCTCTAGTATGTGCTGCTTTGGAACAACTTTGAGTGGGAACATTCTTCTGTATGTAAGCATATAGTTGTCTATTGCGGTTTGTATTTCTGATATCGAGCTTGGCTGTATTGATTTCGTGTGAGATATAGCGTTGTGAACTTTGTTGAATGCACTATTGAGGTTGTTGAATGTCACTTGAATGGTTGCAGCTTTATCAATGGTGAATGGATTGTTTGTGAGAGCTTGTGTTTGTTTTATAATTGTTTCCGTGAGATCTGTGTAAACTTTATGTTGAAGATATTTGTGGCAGTGATTCCCTATGAATGATCTACTGTGATATGCTTGTGGTGTAATTCTATGCTTGTTAAGAACTGTGTCTAATGCAGTTGCAATTGGGCCTGTTCTCGGAGTGAGGGGTCTGTGTGACAGAAAATCAAGAACGCGTTCTATCTTGTCTATGTTTTGTGAGTGTTTTTCTATTTCACTTTCTGTTTCACTAAATACTAGACAACCCTCCTCAAATCGTAATTTTTCTTCCAATTCTTTATATTGATACCACCGAGCCCCGTATTGTTTAACACTTTTCCCAAAATGTGTAAGGACCTCGTCATTTTCATCAACTATTTCCATGTCTAACCTATGTGCACTATCCTCTAACAGCTTATGATGTTTTAAAACAACACCTAGTAATATGTGGAGGTAGGGAGGGCTCACGCTTTCTAAATCTATTTCTAAAAGTGGTGCATGCAGAGCGTTATGAAATTTGGCTACTTCTCTTTTATCGCTTGTTTCTCTAAGAAAGGCAGAATTGTCAGCGAGCAAGGTTTCCAATGATCTAGACTGGCATTGATCACTGGGTTGGTGCATGTCTGGCCGTGGCATCAAGCACCACAGGCAAGGATATGTGCCTTGTGGGCCTGAGAGGCCATACATCTTGCACATAAAATCATGTCACCATTGAGAAAGACTTTGATGGTCTTGTCTCTCCAACAATGGGACTGGAGTGCACTGAGGTCATTACCTAACCCGCCCTCTAAAAATCTAATTATGTTATCATGTGTATCTCAAACTGCTGCTATGGCTACCACTACAGTGTTATGACGTGCGTTTCGTTTGGCTGTGCTTGCAATTGGTAAATCTGCTGCGCTACCATATGGCACCTCATATTCACTCATTTCCTCCCGAACAAATAATCTTTTCTCCACCTTTACAAAGTCTGACACTATTTCTTTCGAAAGCTCCCTAACAGACTTTTCATTTTCTAACTGTATACCTAATTTCTTTAATAAGCTACCGTGTTTCCTACCTTGTCTCCAGCTCAGACCCAATTGCTCTTTAAGTGCTAGTGTGTGGTGCCTCGAAACCTTAAGCTTTTGTTTGCCAGAGGCCTATGTTACAATTTGTAGCCTGCGTTCTGTGGGTATTTTCTTTAATTCTCTCTCTAACTGTGAATCTGCTGAGTTAGATGAGGGTCCTGCAATGTGTGTCCTGACTTTTTGTAAAATTGATGCTCGTTTTCTTTTTGTTGATGTTTTGGCTGTCTGTGTGTCTTTTCTAGGCTTTACAACTCTGTGAAATGATAAAGGCTGTCCCATTGTTTTGCAAGTGATGGTTTGTTTTTTAGGGTCCGCATTAAGTTTTCTCCTAACTAAATGTGTTGTGAGGCGTTCTTCTTGTGCTGATAGTGGGGTGTCACTGGGAAGACTAAGCGATTGACTAAATGTCGTGTCATGTTTTATCATTAGGGACGTTGAGCTGTCCTGTGTTTGTGGTTGTGTGGGCTTAATAGGTGTTGATTCTGCAATAGGAATAATAAAAGAGTCAATACTTGTATCACAAGCTTGACATATTGTGGAGGTGTTAGTATTAACAGAGGTGGATGCTACACTATCGGTATGACCTAAAGATGTGTGGTCTGTATCAAATTGAGTAAAGTTGGGTTGGTTTAAGTTATCCATTTCTGTGTGTACTGTCTCTTCTATAAAATGATGATCTATTGTTTGGTAATTGTGAAAGGACTGGGCTGGCTGCTGTGGCTTTTTGGTGTGCGAGGTGCTTGCTGCTGGCTCTGGTGTTGTGGCACTAGGTGAGCTTGTTGCACAAGTGGGCTTGAAAAATCCACGAGTCAAGCTCTGTCTGTGGCTGCACAGCTTGCACATATCCAAGCTTGTTGGCTGGAATTCACACCATAATTATGTCCATGGCTTTTAAAAAAGTTTCCTTTGTCCTTTTAATAGAAGTTAGACTTCTATTTTTTCGTATTGCGTATATTGTCGCAGAACACTTCACGCACAGATATTTTGAAAACATATCGTCTTTTTCTTTCGATATATCAAGTCCGCAAATCAATAAAATGTCTGCCGCGAAATCAGAACATTTGCGAGCATGATTATAGTTCTTTTTCTGTTTCTTAGAAACACAAATGTTTCCACAGATACAGCAAGGTGCATCCAGGGAAAGCATGTGGGTTTCTAAAGAGTGTTCCATAACTAGTAAACCTGAATCAGGAATTAAAGCAAGATTAAAACACAATATTTAACACCATAAGCGTATTATAATGGTCCTAAATTTTATATAACTTTAAAGAACATTTTCTGCAGATAAATTTGATATCATTTAAAAAAAAATTGCTCGGGCCATTTTTTTTGTTTTACATCAATTGCACATTGATATAGAAATTAATGTTGATAAACGCAAATTTTAGATAGCAATCTTCATTTGTTTATAAAACTCACAGGAATTTGAATACAAACACGAAATATTCACCGTCTTTTTGGTAAAGGTCTGACGTTAAAAATGAATGCAAAAAAGCTGGTGATACTCCGAGTAGTTTGGATGCAGTGTGGTTTAAAGCAGACAGAATTTTAGTTTTGTTCTCAATTCCTCCCATTGCACTGGCCAGCGTGTCCAGTGCACGGTTATAGCATTACAAGCGCCTGTCAAGAACAGTGATGGATTACCGCAGGTGAGGTCGGCGGTAGCTAGACTTAAATCTCCTAAGTTAGTCGGTTCGCTCGGCCGTTCTAGCTCGCCGCTCGCAACTAATATGCCAGAATTTGGGGAAAATTCTACGCCGTGCCTAATCATCTTTTCCGGCAAACTAACGACCAAAAATAGTGAAAAAGCTCCCTAAAGGAGAGAAAAAAAATTTTCTTTTTTTTTATAATTTATTTCACATTTTCCCTCTCCCCTTACGGAAAAAAACATAACCACTTACTTTTTCTGCCCTTTTTGTCACCGGAAATAGGAAAACCACAAGGGAAAACGTACCGTACAAAATTTTTTTTTCTTCTTTTTTTTTTTTACTTTTTTTGCATCCTATCGCTCCTCGTAATCGGAAAAATTACCACTTACCTTTTTTTTCAAAATTCTAACTTTAAGTTCCCAAAAATGCCGCTAAGCGCGCTCAAGTTTCATTTTTTACAAATTACCTTTTTTCCGCCGTTATTACGCCAACACATACACCTTCCCAAACACACTCCGTTTTTCCTACCCATAATGCCTTAAAAACGTGCCTTACACCTTTTTCTTAAAATTACTTTTTTTTTTCCTCTCTACTCTTTCTCCTTACCACCGAAACACTTTCTAATCATCTTTTCCGGCAAACTAACGACCAAAAATGGTCAAAAAAGCTCCCAAAAAGGACAAAAGTAAATTTTCTTTTTTTTATAAATTATTTCATATTTTCCTGCTCCCCTTACAGAAAAAAACAAAAACACTTACTTTTTCCGCCCTTTTTATCATCGGAAATAGGAAAACCGCAAGGGAAAACGTCCCATAAAAAAAATTTTTTTCTTCTTTTTTTTTCTACTTTTTTGCATCCTACCGCTCCTTTTAATCGAAAAAATTACCAGTTACCTTTTTTTCCGAATTACGACTTAAAGTGCCCAAAACTGACGCTAAGAGTGCGCAAGTCTCATTTTTTTCAAATTACCTTTTTTTCCCAGTGTTTACGCGAACACATACACCTACCCACACACACTCCGTCTTTCCGACCTATAATGCCTAAAAAAAACGCTGAACACCTTTTTCTTAAAAATTCCTTTTTTTTTGCTCTTTACTCCTTATCGTTACCCACGAAACACTTCCTAATCAAGTAGTATACAGAGTGGGGGTTCTGGACCACCTTGCACGAAAAACATACCTGGCCTACATACACTCGAACCCCAATTGTCCATGTACGCAAAACACGCCCGGCCTACATACAGAATTACCCCAATTCTTCATGTACGCAAAACACGCCTGGCCTACATACATAATTGTTGCAATTGTGTATGTACGAGAAACACGCCCGGCGAACACACGCGCAATTACCAATTCTTTATGTACCCCCATAGTATCGATTAACCCCAAACTCTCCTCTCTCACTTTATAGAGCAAGTACAGCCTGAACACGGCAGCCACCCCACAGCCACTTGCTCTCAGAGCCTAGGCCAGTGAGGATCGGGGGTCACTAAACCACCAACAACCACCAACTTCCGTCAACTTGTTTATCTCTTGACAACTCGCCCTAGTTCTGACAGGGTGACATAGTTCGGACAGTGTGACCTAGTTGGACAGTGCGACCCACATTTCTGACAACCAAGAACTAAACGTGACTAAACTATGGTCCGCTTGTAGGCTGAATGAGGCAGAATGAAAACATGACGCACTACATGGCTGAACCGGGAAGTAAACACGACGTACAGCCTTGTTACTGAATAACTGTGTATGGAGGCGGGCTGTGTTGGCACGTCGGCAACACGGCCCTTCGTGCCGTGGCCTCTCAAAGCAGTTTATGGCGCAGCCAATTTCTTCATGAAACTGGCCCTGGCTTCGTCCCGGCCTCTCTGAATAAGCGCTTCCTCGTCGACAGTGACCGGTCACGGTGTGGAATGCGTGACAACTTATAGCTTATATATAAGCTGATAGACAGATATTGCACCACAATCACTTGCTTCATTGTATTTTACCACCAATGTGTCATCTACAAGTCAAGTTCAATTAGGAGGGAGACCACCGCGCTCGCAATTTCGGGCGTGGACAAGGCTGATCTAAAGTTTATTTTGTCGCCTTGCTGCAGCGCCAGAGGGGTTGAAAATATAGAAATACCGCAGGCTTGGCCCGGGGGCTTGATCGTACCATATAACGGTTTTTCCATCCCGTTGACCGAAATATTGACAAGGGCGGCGGAGATTAAGTTGTGAGGTGCTGTTGTCGACAGCCCCATACGAAGGACCCTACCTGCGGCCATCATGGGATAGCCCCCATCTGCAAGGCCCCTAGCTGCATCGCTGCCAAATGACCACTCGTATCGGTTATCGAGCATAGACCGTTTCTGTTCGGCCCACACAGTTATCATAGGCTTACGCCTATCTACCGCGGCTTCGAAAGCATCAGCCGCTGTTCTCACGACCTGGTTCCATGAAGTAGCCTCATCACCTTTGTACGGCCGTAGTTCTGTGGGCAGCCCACGCACCAGTTGCCCCCCGCATGTCCAGATCACCACTCATGGTGTCGCCCGTCTTCAGGACACGGAGGCCGTCTTGTGCATCTACGTAGTCTTTTTTAGCATAGCCAGATAGGACTTCGGCCAGGTCAGGCCCGCGGCTGATCCTCTCGCCGAAGATACTCATTTTCTGACGACCTCGAGCGTGACGTGTACCGGGAGATCTTGGTTGAAAGTTGCCTTTCCTGATGATGCACCCCTAATAGAAACCTTCAACTCGCCTATCGTACCATCTCGAAGGCGTTTATATTCGGGACATTCCACGCGGACCGTGTTTATGTCCCCGAAGACGTGGCGCCCCAGCCCGATGCCGGCCAGGAGTGTTGAGGGAGCCCCATCAACAATATTTTCGGCCTTGTTTATCTCCTCCAAGTGGACCCACAGCATTTGCCTCGTCGCAAAGTTTACAGGGCGATCGCCCGTATACACACCCGCGTCGAGCCAGACTCCGCCCAAGCCGTCGTCCAGGCCGAGAAGCGCCAGCAAGCCGTCGGATAGACGGATTCCCCGCTCGGGGGCAACTTCTAGGGTGATCAAACCGCTTTCTCGACTCACCGCTAGCGTGTGGCTGGCCCCCTTGAGAATCTCTTTTAGCCGGTCGAACCCATACAGGCCGGGTGGGATGTTGAGGGTTTCTTCTGACCCCCAGTACTTCTCCTAGAAAACTTCTCCCCTCGTTCGATGTTGTACCACCCCACCGCGAACGTGATTGACTTGAGGCCAATGTAGAGGTGCCCATCGCGGTTGTCAATGCACCGCTGGAGGGGGACAGCCTCCCCCCTTTGAACGTTCGAAAGCGTGTGGAACATGATGGCCCAATATTATGAATGCGAAAGCTTTCAAGTTTAATAGTGAAGCCAAGTACCAGCCGGGCCTCCAAAAAGCCGCGGCTCGCGATGTTGGCAATCTCGCAGAAGGCCAGGTTCAGGTTCAGGCTGACGACCTGCAGAAATGGTTCAGGGCTAAGTATCACAATGTCTTCGAACACTGCCGCCTGCCTAGGATTTATTCAGACAACACGTTCCAGGCTTAGTGTAAAACCCCGATGCAGTTTTGGCAGAACTTCGCCGTTTGGTGTGCCACCACAGGTTGTGGAGTTTTGGCGGAAGACCATTTGACTGTCGCTGATGCCCCTCTGCAGTCCTTCTACCGCTTCCACGCGTACTACCAAACACGCCGTATACTGGAAGATATACAGGCCCGAATTCCCCCGGAGCAGGAATGGAAAGCGGTAAACAATCCTTACGACCGCAAGGGGTACGAGAGAATCTGCGAAGAATTTGGCATCTCCCCACACTCTGATTGGAAGATCCGTGGCCACACCCAGGGGCTCGGCCGAGTCTACTTCTACTTGTCCGGGGTCGGATATAGCCCAGTTGGTGACGGGGAGTATAACCGGACAGAATGTCGTTCACACACGAGACAGAACACGGCATTCCCCACGTGGACTACATCGATCAGGATACCGCCGGAGTAGACACGGCCTGGAAGAATTTCATACTCAATAAGTCAGATGGCTTCACCCTCCCCGGGGTCAATAGGTTGAAGGATAGTAGCCGGACACGTGTGGGCCATCCTCACCGCCCAGGCCCAGACCCGCGCAAACATTCTAGGCGCCGGGGCGACGGCCTCAGTTACGCAGCAACAGTTCCTAGCGAACGTTGAAACTGTCATAGCTTCTCCTGTGGACATCCCCTCATCAATAGCCCGTTATCAGGAAGCCCTACAGTATGCCCGCTCTGAGGTCAACCTATCCTTTGGGGAGGGTCTTTTCATGGCCCCAGGCAACATGCTACTCCGTATGGATAAGAGAGTGGGCTACAATAACTTGCTCGTTATCGCGACCAGTGAACAGCACCTGGGTTCGAATATCGGCCTGAATGAGGGTGTCGCCCCACCAGACGCTGCAAATAACACCGGCGAAAAGGGGCTCGTTATACCGATGGGCGTCGACCCACCGTCAGTGGCGACTAACAGTCAGCGCGGTGCAAAGCCGCACCCCGATGCAGCAACGGCGGCAGCCAAAGCAGACTATGAGGCCCATGAGGACGAAAAAACAGCCCTCATCGTAGGTATTATTGCCTTCGGCCTAGGCCTTCTTTGGTTTCTTGGGTAGAAGCCACTCGCGTGCCGCTACAAGCAGTAAGCCCCCTACAGCCAGAAGAACAGCCCACAGATTTCCAGCCAGCCAGACTGCGGTTTTCCCGAGGAGGGACAGGAGCCAGGAGACGATCGACCCGATAATTCCTGGAAGTGCGGCGGCCGCCTTGCCATCCAGCTTGGCCAGGATTCTTCCGAGGCTTTGTAGATGTTTTTTAAGCCACTCTTTAACCCCGCCCTTACCGGGAGGCGGCGGGGTTGGCTGCGGCGGGGCGGCGCCGCCCGCAGAGCCGCCCGGGAGAGCCAGGACAATGGTGCTAATAATCATCCCGAGCGCCGTGAGAATAGACACAACCGTTATTCCTTGCTCACGAAAGAAGGTCTTTATTCGCTCGGCGAGGGTTTTGTCCTCATGTAGGATCCGGTGCAGGGTTTCACGTATACGGCTGATCTGGGACCGGAGAGCCTCCCTGGTGGACGAAGCGGCCTCAAGGCGGGCGGCCCTTTCATCCTGCAGTTTACGCAGGCGTTCAGCAATGCGGTCTTTAGTAGTCTCGTCCGGGGCCTCTTCTAGCTTGCGTTCTTCCAAAGCGATGTGTTTATCCAGTTCCGTGAGCTTGGCTTCGTTGTTCACCAGCGAGTCCCTCATTCGAGTCATTTCCGAGCTAAGTTCCCTTAACTTCATTCTCGCTGGAGTCACCCACTGGAGATCCAATGGCGGGTCGTCGATGGTCCCCAACGCAGCGGACTGCTCAGGGGTGAGTTCCTCATCGAGGGCTTCGGTTGCTATTTCTACGCTTCCTTTCGTGTGGTCGGCCACGACGGGGGTGATGTCCACATCTTCGTCGGGGGTAATATCATAGGCGTGTTGTACGGCTTCCTCGCACTTGGGGCTGAGTTCCCTGTTTTTCGTGTTTTTGAGTCGTACTTTTTGAGCCCCATGGACTCGCGTATGGCTTCTGTCCCACCATTACCGTACTTTGAGGCTAACGTACTTAAAGCAAGGAAGCCGCCGCCCCTGGTGTTTATAACCGAAATCACTTTCCCCTCTTCAGGGGTCCAGTAAAGGGTTTTACCATCCCTGCCGACTTCGAATTGGTCATAGGGGATTTTTTCGGGGAGGGGCAAGCCTTTATAGTCTTCTGCAATCGACTGGTAGTATTCATTTACCAGGGCTGTTTTCGCAGCGGCGCGATCGGCGGCGGTGATTTCATCCCGAAGGTTCATGATGTTGTCTCCAGGTCTGGTGGAAGGGGTGATTCTGGAAGGATCGGGGAGGGTATCGATCGAAGTTCTAGAGGAGATGTGAAAGTCGGCCGAGGTATCGAACGCACTTCCATCGCGGGTGCTCTTGTCGTAGAGGGTATCGATCGGTTTTCCATAGGCGTCGACGTTCTGGGTGCTGAATGAGGTTTCAGCATAGCCGCCCGGAGTGATAGTGTCGTTAGGAGTATAAACATTGAGGGGGGTGTCATCGGTAATAAAACCGCGGGCAACGTCGCCTCTGGCACGACTAGACTCATTGTAATCTAAGTCCGACATGTTCTTGTATTGAAGACCAGTTTACCCAGGTTCAATACCATGGCTTCAAGTCTTTCGGAAGAAAACTCAATCCGTACTGGCGCCTACGTGACCCCCTTGGGATGAAGGCCACGAGGCAGACAGTTGTAGTGACCAACAACCCCGCAACGGTCGACCAAAACCAGCAGTTGCTGGTTCGCTTCCCCAACTTGGGGGCCGACGATGTCATCGTGCCAGGTACCGCGCCGCTGGCTTTCACAATCTCGCTGTCTTCGACCGATGCCAACAGAACGCTGGTTCAAAATATAGGCCGCGCAATCTGCAAGAGGGTGACCATTCGCTTCAGCGGAAACGAGATTATGTCGATCGATGATTCAGACGTCTATTACTGCTACCAAGATCTCTGGAAGACCGCCTTTGATCGCGAGAACTCATAATATCAGGGCATAGACACCACCACCAACCGCAATGCGACCAAGCTTCGTGTCGGCGCGGGGGACGTAGAAAACGTCCCCGCCGACAAGGCCATTTCAGAAGCGTACGGCAACAGGTTCTTCGTGCCACTCGACTTTGAAATTCTAGAGAGTCACATGCCGTTCTACAGGCGGGGCTCGGAGACCGACTGGAGTATGAACTCACGTTTAACGAGTACGGCTTGGCCATGCAGGCCACCGCCGACGCTGGCGGTAGCTACACAGTCGAAAACATCAGTCTAGAGTTCGATAAGATCACCAACACCGAACTCGCCCGAAATATCCGCAACCAGTACGCCAACCGCTTGGCGATCCTATACGAGCGTATCCTGCGGCACCGCAAGCTCCGCCGAGATAAGAGCGACACGCTCTGCAACATCAACATCAACACCCCGGCGCGCTCCATGAAGGGAATACTGCTGCTCTTTGTGGACCCTGCGGCTGCCTTCCAGCGCGACACGGAGGCCTTCTACAACCCCAAGATGACGAAAGTTGAAGTTACCATCGAGGGCGTTCCGAACGAGCTCTATGCGCAGGGCCTGCGCGCATACCAGCAGTGGGACGAGGCCATAAAGTTTCACGCAAGCGGCTCCAAACGAGACCCCATAGCAGGTGTTGTCTCTCCCCGAGTACTTGACCACCAAGTTCTCCCTGTGGCTTGACATGCGGTCCAGTGATGACGATCGGCTCCACGGCACGGGGAGACGAATCGAGAACGCGTCGGAAGGTGTGACGCTGCAGATCACGAAGAAGCCCGAGGCCGCCGGCGTATTGGATGTGTATGTCTTCCTCATCATTGATGCACAACTAAACCTGGAGGATGGGCGAATCACGTCCATCTTGTATTAACAACTTACCCCACTCCCCCCACTCGGCGATCATTTGCGGTCAACAGGCTATGGGAAGACAGTATTTGTCCTAGACCTCTTCGAGGGGGCCTATCGCGGAGTCTTCCGCCACATCGTCATACTATGCCCCACCATCCGGCACAACACCACCTACCAGGGTCGCCCGTGGGTGTGGAGTGACCCCGAGGTGTTTATTGTCGACCCGGGCGAACGCCTGCACGATTGGCTCCGCTTTTGGTACCACCGTTTTAAAGGCGAGCCGACCCTTTTCATCATCGACGACTGCAGCGCCTCGCAGGCGATGACGAAAAAGAGAGATACCCTCTCGGAGTTGGCCTTCTCCGGCCGCCACGCCCAGCAATCCGTCTGGGTGCTGTCTCAGCGATACAACTCGGTCCTCAAAGACCTGCGTGAACAGACCCAGTGGGTGGCTTTATTCCACTGCAAGGACCGAGACTCTTTCGAGGAGTGCCTCCGGGAGAATGACGTTATAGCGAAACGGGAAGAACGAGTAGCCGTTAGGTGTCAGCTCGCCTTGAAGAAACATGCTAAGCTGCTGTTAAACATTTGGCAACCCTCTTCTTATAATTTGCTTAGCTGATGTTGTTCTTGGTATTAAACACGGCTCTCTCTTTGACCACACTTGTGGTTCTCCTGTGGATAGTCCACGAATATATTAGAAATAGGCGAGAAATTGGGAAACTTAGTTCTTTATTGCATACGAAGACACTAAGAAAACAGATGGACGATTTACTCGAAGGACTGCTCGCCGAAGAAACCACGGTCGTACAACCAGCGGCCGCTGCAACGGCGGCACAACGCGAGAGGCTGGCCACCATCGTAGCCGGGGGGCAGGCCAGACAGTACCTTGGGAAGGCCTGGTCCGTGGAAGAAATCGATGCACTGGGCGACGACGAGGTTGGAAAGCTCTACGCCCGCTACGAGGCACGACTGGGGGCTGCCATGACAAAAACTCTGGGGCAGGCTGCGCTGCAGCTCTATACGACCGTGGTCACTATGTTTCTCCCGATACCGCCCGAGAACCGGCAGCCTCTCATGGAGGACCTCGAGTCCGACCCTTTTGTCGGCCACGCGCTCAACAGCACTGCTTGCGAATTATACTGTCGCTACGGAAAGCTTCTGGCGCCGATCACCGCGGCGCTGACCACGGCGAAGTACTGTCAATTTGGACACCAGTGTCCAAGGTGTATAGAAGAAGATGGACTCGAGAGACAGCAATGTGACTCCACAGGCGGAGTCGCCCCCGCCGGAGACAGCCACACCGGCGGCCTCGGCGCAGGATGCCGAGGAGCCGGTTTTGAGGGTGACTGCCGAGACGACGCCGTTAGCCAGCCGGTCGTCTAAACAGAAAGACGAGAAGAAGGCTGCCGCGGGGCGTGCCGGCGCCGCCGCCAGGAAAGCCAAGACGGAGCGCCTTGAAAGAGAACTCGCGGCAGCCAAGGAGGCTCTGCGGGATCCCGCGTTCGTGGCTGACCCGCCCGACGCGGAAGCCGCTCCGCTCCGACGCAGCGACAAAAAAGAAGAAGAGGATGGCTCTATGTTCCCCTGGCCTGTAGGCGTACTGGTGGCTGCTGCCGGGGCGCTGGCCTATTGGTCTCAGTTTCACCGCGCAGAACCGAGGCCGCCACAGGAGAAAAAGCCCCCGGCCCTGCAGAACAGCGCGGGGTCTGCTCAGCAATTGAAGGTTGCGCATAATCCACATTATATGGAATAACAAAACCATGGCTTCGATTGACGGAAAAGCTATAGCGAACACCGTGTATCATGCCGCCCTTGTCAGCGGGTTTGCGATAGGGTACGCAAAACTTGGTCAGATGGTCGTCAAGGGGTCGCTGCCAAAACTCGACCTGACGGTGCGCGATGCCGGGATGATGTTTATGAATGTCTCGTTCGCCATTTTAACTAAGGACGAGTTGACTAAACGTGGGATTATTCCCTCTAACATTGCGTAGTAGCACAATGGCTAGCATCGCGCTGATGGTCGGAGGCGCCTTCGTGAACGCTCTGGCGTTCTCAGGTAGCAACTACCTGTTCTCGAAGCTCGACAAAGGAGACACAGCCGAAGAGCAGAAAAGACACGACAAGGCCAAGGAGCAGCTGCAGACCGCCCAGGCTGAATGGTCTCAGAAGCGTACTGAACGCCTTGAATGGATCAACAAAAAGCTCAGGGAACAATACCAGGAAGTCCAGGACTTCCACGACGCCGACGCAGCATGGCGCGAGTACACCCGCCTCACCGGGGAAACCCTCGCCCCGCTGGTCCCCGAGCCCCAGCTTTCCGACTTTTATGCACCTAGTAGCGCCCAAAAAGACCGCGAGATTTACTTTGTTGTCCTGGGGATGGCCGCAACCGGCCTTGTGACATACTATATCGCTAAGAGATAGACGGTGTGACCCCCCAATTTTTCCGGCTTACACGCGCGCGCGCGCTCGCGATGGGTTGCCCGTGGTATCGGTGTGTTGGAGGTTGGTTAGGCTTCTGGAGTACGTGGCAATGGACTCACACCTGTCGAGGATTTACTACAGCCCCGGGGGCTACTGGAAAGGAATCGCCGCCATCAAGAAGCTGGCGTCTGCAGCGGGGGCCCCTCTCGATGCGGCTCAGGACTGGCTGAAGAAACAAGCCATCTGGCAGATCTACCTGCCTGCGGCGCGGCGCATACCTAGACCTAAATTTGATGTCAGAGTGCCAAACGAGGGCCATCAAGCTGACCTCCTTTTCCTTCCGCACGACCGCGTGGGACGGAGAAATTATAAGTACGCCCTGGCCGTAGTCGACGTTGCCTCGCGGTACGAGGAGGCCGAGCCTCTGACTAGCAAGGGCGCAACAGAGGTCGCCGATGCCCTGTCTAGCATTTACAAACGGGGGCCTTTGAAGTGGCCCAAGCTGCTGCAGGTGGACCCTGGACGCGAGTTTATGGGGCCAGTTAGCCAACTCCTTGCTAAGCACAACGTCGAGGCCAGGCGCGGCCGGGTCGGTGGCCACCGGGACCAAGGAATCGTGGAGCGGTGGAACAGAACTCTGTCTGAGAGGCTCTTCGGCCACCAGTACGCCCAGGAGATGGGGTTGCTTGTTGGTGGGCGATCTACAGAGTGGGTGCAGCGGCTGCCTGCGGTTGTCTCTGCTCTGAATGGAGAGGTCACCCGGCTGACCGGTAAGCGCCCTTCTGAGGCCATTAGGGCAAAGTCTGTAAGTGGAGAGCCCTCTTCTACGGTTCCCGGCCGCCCTGTCGGTCTTCAAGAGCAGAAGCTCCCTTCTGGGGTTGGTGTTCGCTATCTTTACCAGCCCGGCAAACTCGAGGGTGGGCGGCGTCGCGCCACTGACCCTGTGTGGTCCCTCCAGGTTTACCGGCTCGGGCGCTCCGTGACCAAGCCCGGCGAGCCTGTGCTTTATTATCTTGACTCCGCAGGTCAAGGACCTAGTCGGAGGTTTGTCCGTGAGGAGCTGCTGGTTGTGCCTCCTGACACTGAACTGCCTGCCGATGGTGTTCTCAACCGTTGAGCAGTTCGTCAATGTAGTCGTTCATTTCAGTTGTGCCTGCTGGTAAGGCATCCCTGTGCCCATAGGCAAGAATTTCCACCCCGTTTTCTGCGATCCACCGTTTGGAATCGAAGGGTGACAGCGATACCTTTTGGAAGCGCTGCCCGTAGATGTGGTGGCGCTCTGATCGCAGGACATTCATGCCGTGGTGGAAGGTCGTTTTCTCGAAGAGAGCCTCCCTGTACTGTTTGTGTCTTATGTGCTTCTTCAAAACGTACTTTTTCACGCCTTTGGCCTTCTTCGTATTGTTCCCGTTGGCCTCGAGGATACTGTACATCTTGGGGCGCAGCCCGACATATTCCGTGATGGGACGTCCGGCACACTCATCTGTCATCTTCCCCAGCACCTTTTTGTTCTCAACGCTGTGCAGAGGGTGCTCGCGTGGGTAGTCGGACGTGTCGTATAGACCTGCATGCGCAACCATGTCCCGATAGACGTCCTCCGTCTGGATCTCAAGGAGAAAGCTGTCAGTGTCGGTGTAGAGGATCTGACACCGCTCTCCGTACTGGTTCTTCAGCTGCCCGTAGTAGAAGTCGTACATGAGCGTCTTCGAGAGGTCTAGGATGCTCATGCCCACGTATACGGGGCGGTTGAGGACCAGACGACTCTTGTGGACCTCTACGGCGGCGAGGCCGTCGTCGAAGATGTTGGCTCTGGCGAAAGACGGGCTGGCGATTAGGCGGCGGAGTTTGTCTTCCTCGTGTGATCGAACCAACTTGACATTCACTCGCTTTCGCATGTTCTCCATCGTTTTACCAAAGACAGAATCGTTCATCAGCTTGTAGAGGTCCTTCTCGAAGGCGCTGGTGGCCTGCTTTCGCAGCTCGGTGTTCATCCTGATGTAAGGCTCCATCCAGGGGCTCTGCTCGAAGCACAGAGCTCGATGTATCTTTTTCAATTTCATCCCGAGTTCCAAGTAAAGCTGGAGGTTGCGGTAGTGGAGCACGTAGTGGTTCTTGTCGCGGAGGTTGGGGACCAGCTTTTCGACCTCGGCGGACGCCACCCCCAGTAGTCCATGCTGGTACTCCGACATCCAATCTTTCTGAACCACTATACGCTCTGGAGCGAGCGGGTAGGCGTTGTGTTCATCGTGAAGCTCGCGGGGGTACTCCAGGTCCACCTCGAGGATAAAGCCCTCGGGCCCGTCGGCCGGTTGGTCTTTTATTGTACCAGCCAGCCCATCACAGTCCTCTACCCATCGAAATCCGCCAGTTGGTAGGGGTTGGCTCATGGCCCACCTGTACAGGTTATTGGCGTCAAGGTAGAGAATGTGGCTGTTGGGCTTCTCCGAGTCGTATCCCTCTACTGCGGGGTTGTTCGCCCTGGCGTGGCGCTTCGACACCACAGAGATGCCGCCCCGCATCCCCTTCTCGATGAAGAGGTGCTGGTCGTAGTCTGTGAGCAGCTCCAGTTCTACTCCGGTCTTTTTGAGGAGAGCATCCCAAGATAGGCCTGGACTGGTGTAGTAGTGCGCTGGGTCCAGCCTGTATTGTTTCTGGGAGGTCTTTCGAAAGTTCTCAAAGACGTCGGCAAGGAGCAGCACGTCGGTCCGGCAGTAGAGGTCGGTGTAGTTGCCTAGGGTTTGACACCCGCAGGTCTCCCAGACCCTCTGAGCGTGCTCGTAGTCACTATCGGAAATATTTTCGTCCGTGAGCTTGGAGTAGAAGGAGTGCGCCGGGGGAAGCTGGGTCTCCTCGAAACGCTCCCAGGAGTCCATGTACTCATAGGGGAACACACCTTTGCGCATGAGCAGTCCGCGCTTTTGGTGGTCGGGCTCGTAGTGGGTTGTGATCTGGAAGGCCTCGGGCTTGTTCGCCGCTACCAGCTTGTCGAGGGGGGCTAGTAAGAACTGTGCGCTGTCGATGAAGCGCAGCTGCCCCAGGGAGAAGCTGATGTACTTCTCGGTGTTGTTGGGGATGCAGGAAATCCGCCCCTCCACCTTGGATATCGCCTGCATCAGCAAGTGGCTGTCGTACCCCCGCAGGTTGTGGAACACAACTGGTATGGTTGTGGTCTTTGGGCTGAGCCGCAATTTGAGTTTGCAGGCGCTGTGGACGGCTCCTCGGTACTTGCCGGTGATGTGGCAGTGGTCCCTTACAGAGTCTCCTTTCAGGAGTCCGTCACACACATGGCATCTGCTAGCGGTTCTGTGGCTCTCCCAGTCTGCGCTTGTCATTCTCATGGCTTGCGGGTTCGCCAGCACTTTCTGGATCCCGCGGTCTTCCTCTTGGAGAGCTCGGAGGAGGTGTTCTGCTGCGTTGGGCCCCCGGTATTCGACAGGCGCCTCTGTCTTCCCGTCGCACCGCACCTTGACATAGCAGTAACTGCATGTCTCGTGGTGTTGTGTCCTCTGGGTATTGCTTTTCTTGGGGTCGAGCTCTGGTCCTTCGACTTTCGTGGTGAGGGCTTCGAAGTCGGCGTAGATAACGTAAGGCGCAGGCAGCTGCTTGTGGTGGTTCTGGAAGGTGAGCTTGCCCTCTTGGGGCATCTCCACCCTGACGGCTGTCTGGCCGATTCCCTTGCACTCCGGCCGGTGAGCTTCCAGCAGATCCTCGCGTATGTATCCATGGAGACAGCGCTCACAGAAGTGCTTCTGCTCTCTGTGTTTACTCTGGTCATAGAGAAGGCGGTTGAGGTTCTTAATCCAGGTGTAGTGAAATTTGCCGGCCTTCTCAATCAACAGCAGATTGATTCTGGCCTCCTCTTCTGGTTGCTTGCTTACGTGGTGAACTATCACCCCCTTGTCCCACCCGAATACGTTGATGGCAAGGTAGTTCTGGCGCTCAACCGAGGCGATCTGAGAGATGGGCGTGGGGGCATCGATGCCGGTGAAGTCTAGTCCATCTGCGGTGGGGTATTTGGTGGGTCTGTCTGGGTGATCTGCAGCTTGAAACAGGGCAGATCGGAGGGCCCATCGCAGACAGTGGTCATCCATGTTTTCAGTGCCGGCGGCAGTGGGATGTAGGAACCACTCCGAAGGGGCTGATATCGGGCAATGTCTAGCCAAAGGGTGTGACCCTGCACTACAGCCCAACCAGATCCTCTCTGGGTCCACTTTTCGAGGGTTTCCAGCAGCCTTGGGAATGCTTGTTGGAGGGCTGCCTTGATCCCACTTTTCTGGAGTACGGCCTCCTGTTTGTGGCGTAGAATAGGATCTGTGTATTCCTCGCTGCCATCTGGGTTGACCTTCACGAGATCCACTTTGAGAGCCAGTTGGAACTTCAATCCACCTCCGAGGGCTTCGAGCTCCTCCTCGAGCTTCTTGCAGATCTGAGGTTCTACACTCTCGAGGAAAGCCCTGGGGTCAGCACCTTGCCCCTGGGGCACATCCATCTGCCACCCGCGTAAGAAATTTCCGAGCGCCCATGGTGTCTGCCTGAAGGTGAGTTCTTCCGGCTCGTTCTCTTCAAACAGGCCCAGGAGCTCATCTTGATAGTCCTTCACAGACCTCAGAACCTTGTGTCGAGGTATAGGGTTGAATTCCTCCTCAATGGCCTTCCTTTTCCTCTCTTTTGCCCTGCGTGGCGGAGGAATAGGTCGATATTTACGAGGCTGTAGAGGCCTCAACAAACGCCTTTTCACAGGCTCGGGTATGGGCTCATCCAGGATGTTTTTAACCACATCGTGGAGAGTCGAATCGGGCATCTCTGCCAGTATCTGCTCTATGTATTTATCCATAGCTACCGAGTTGGGTGGGTATACCCTAGGCAACGCAAGTCTTTAAATGGGCGTTCTTTCAGCAATAAGCTGTTCTAGAACCGAATCAAAGACTATTCGAGCTTTCCGCTCCAACGCTTTTTGCCGCAGACGGACTTTTTCCCGCCCACACGCCCTACATAGAGGGATGTCACTCTGAACCCCCTTCCCACATGACCTACAAGGCACAGGGACTTTACAGCCCTTGCGGATCTTAGCCAGGTGGGTTTTGCAATGCTCCCACAGGCAGCTCTTCCCGCAGACTTCGGTTTCCCCGCTCTTAAGCCAGGAGCAGTGATTGTGACCCTTCATCTTTCTGGTATACCTAAAGCACAGCGTCTATCTAAATGGCCCTTCGTCTGCAAGAAACTATCTGGCTGCGGTGTTGGGGGGCCCGCCAAGGGCGACCCCTTCCTGGTTAATCAATCGGGATCTAGGGGGTACATAAGTACTTGGCGCGGTTCACGAACATAAGTAGTTGGCAATTGTGCATGTAGGCCGGGCGTGTTTCGTGTACATGAAGAATTGCCTCCCGAGTGTATGTAGGCCAGGCGTGTTTGGCCTACATGGACAATTGGGGTTCGAGTGTTTGTAGGCCAGCTATGTTTTTCGCGCAAGGTGGTCCAGAACCCCCACTCTGTATACTACTAATCATCTTTTCCGGGAAACTAACGACCAAAAATGTTGAAAAAGCTCCCTAAAGGAGAGAAAAAAAATTTCCTTTTTTTTATAATTTATTTCACATTTTCCCTCTCCCTTACGGAAAAAAACAAAACCACTTACTTTTTCCGCCCTTTTTGTCACCGGAAATAGGAAAACCGCAAGGGAAAACGTCCCATTAAAAATTTTTCTTTTTTTTTGTTTTTTTTTTTTTTTTTTTGCATCCTGCCGCTCCGCGCAATCGTAAAAATTACCACGTACTTTTTTTTTCGAAATACCGACTTAAAGTGCCGAAAACTGCCGCTAAGCGCGCTCAAGTTTCATTTTTTACAAATTACCTTTTTTCCGCCGTGATTACTCGAACACATACACCTACCCACACACACTCCGTCTTTCCGACCCATAATGCCTAAAATAACGCGCCTAACACCTTTTTCATAAAATTACTTTTTTTTGCTCTCTACTCCTTCTCCTTACCCCCGAAACACTTCCTAATCATCTTTTCAGGAAAACTACCGACCAAAAATGGTCAAGAAAGCTCCCAAAAAGGACAAAAAGAAATTTTCTGTTTTTTATAATTTATTTCACATTTTTCCTCTCCCCTTACAGAAAAAAAAAAAAAACCACTGACTTTTTCCGCCTTTTTGTCACCGGAAATAGGAAAACCTGAAGGGAAAACGTCCCATGAAAAATTTTTCTTTTTTTTTTTTTTTTTTTACTTTTTTGCATCCTACCGCTCCTCGTAATCGGATAAATTACTATTTACCTTTTTTTTCGAAATTCCGACTTCAAGTGCCGTAAAATGCCGCTAAGCGCGCTCAAGTTTCATATTTTACAAATTACCTTTTTCCCGCCGTGATTACGCGGACACATACACTTTCCCAAACACACTCCGTTTTTCCTAACCCCAATGCTGAAAAAACGCGCTTAACACCCTTTTCTAAAAATTACTTTTTTTTGCTCTCTACTCCTTCTCCTTACCCCCGAAACACTTCCTAATGATCTTTTCCGGGAACCTAACGACCAAAAATAGTGAAAAAGCTCCCTAAAGGAGAGAAAAAAATTTCTTTTTTTTATAATTTATTTCACATTTTCCCTCTCCCCTTACGGAAAAAAACAAAACCCCTTACTTTTTCCGCCCTTTTTATCACAAGAAATAGGAAAACCGCAAGCGAAAACGTCCCATTAAAAATTTTTCTTTTTTTTTTTTTTTTTTTACTTTTTTGCATCCTACCGCTCCGCGTAATCGAAAAAATTACCACTTACCTTTTTTTTCGAAATTCCGACTTAAAGTGCCCAAAACTTTCGCTAAGCGCGCTCAAGTTTAATTGTTTTTTTTACAAATTGCCTTTTTTCCGCCGTGATTACGCGAACACATACACCTACACACACCCACTCCGACTTTCCGACCCATAATGCCTAAAAAAACACGCTTAACACTTTTTTCTTAAAATTACCTTTTTTTTTCTCCACTCCTTTTCCTTACCTCCAAAAAACTTCCCAATCATCTTTTCCGGCAAACTTACTACAAAAAATGTTCAAAAAGGCTCCCTAAAGGACAAAAAAAAATTTTCTTTTCGTTATAAATTATTTCACATTTTCCCTCTCCCCTTACGGAAAAAAACAAAACCACTCACTTTTTCCGCCCTTTTTGTCACCGGTAATAGGAAAACCTCAAGGGAAAACGTCCCATGAAAAATTTTTCTTCTTTTTTATTTTTTTTTTACTTTTTTGCATCCTCTCGCTCCTCGTAATCGGAAAAATTACCACTTACCTTTTTTCGAAATTCACACTTAAAGTGCCCAAAACTGCCGCTAAGCGCGCTCAAGTTTCATTTTTTACAAAATACCTTTTTTCCGCCGTGATTACGCGAACACATACACCTACACAAACACACTCCGTCTTTCCGACCCATAATGCCTAAAAAAGGCGCTGAACACCTTTTTCTTAAAAATTACTTTTTTTTTGCTCTCTACTCCTTCTCGTTACCTTCCAAACACTTCCTAATCATTTTTACCGGCAAACTAACGACCAAAAATGGTGAAAAAGCTCCCTAAAGGAGAAAAAAAAATTTCCTTTTTTAAAAATTTATTTCACATTTTTCCTCTCCAATTACGGAAGAAAAAAAAACACTTACTTTTTCCGCCCTTTTTATGACCGGAAATAGGAAAACCGCAAGGGAAAAGGTCCCAAACAAATTTTTTTTTTCTTCTTTTTTTTTTAAATTTTTTGCACCCTACCGCTCCTCGTAATCGGAAAAATTACCACTTACCTTTTTTTTCAAAATTCCGAGTTAAAGTGACCTAAAATGCCGCTAAGCGCGCTCAAGTTTCATATTTAACAAATTACCTTTTTCCCGCCATGATTACGCAAACACATACACCTTCCCAAACACACTCCGTTTTTCCTAACCACAATGCTGAAAAAACGCGCTAAACACCTTTTTCAAAAAATTACTTTTTTTGCTCTCTACTCCTTCTCCTTACCCCCGAAACACTTCCTAATCATCTTTTTCGGGAAACTAACGACCAAAAATAGTGAAAAAAATTCCTAAAGGAGAGAAAAAAAAATTTCTTTTCGTTAAAAATTATTTCACATTTTCCCTCTCCCCTTACGGAAAAAAACAAAACCCCTTACTTTTTCCGCCCTTTTTATCACCGGAAATAGGAAAACCGCAAGCGAAAACGTCCCATTAAAAATTTTTCTTTTTTTTTTTTTTTTACTTTTTTGCATCCTACCGCTCCGCGTAATCGAAAAAATTACCACTTACCTTTTTTTTCGAAATTCCGACTTAAAGTGCCCAAAACTGCCGCTAACCGCGGTCAAGTTTCATTTTTTACAAATTGCCTTTTTTCCGCCGTGATTACGCGAACACATACACCTACCCACACACACTCCGTCTTTCCGACCCATAATGCCTAAAATAACGCGCCTAACACCTTTTTCATAAAATTACTTTTTTTTACTCTCTACTCCTTCTCCTTATCCCCGAAACACTTCCTAATCATCTTTTCCGCCAAACTAACGACCAAAAATGGTCAAGAAAGCTCACAAAAAGGACAAAAATAAATTTTCTGTTTTTTATAATTTATTTCGCATTTTCCCTCTCCCCTTACGGAAAAAAACAAAACCACTTACTTTTTCCGCCCTTTTTGTCACCGGAAATAGGAAAACGTCAGGGGAAAACGTCCCATGAAAAATTTTTCTTTTTTCTTTTTTTTTTTACTTTTTTGCATCCTACCGCTTCTCGTAATCGGAAAAATTACCACTTAACTTTTTTTTGAAATCCGACTTCAAGTGCCCTAAAATTCCTATAAGCGCTTTCAAGTTTTATTTTTTACAAATTACCTTTTTCCGCCGTTATAACGCCAACACATACACCTTCCCAAACACACTCCGTTTTTTCTACCCATAATGCCTCAAGAACGTGCCTAACACCTTTTACTTAAAATTACTTTTTTTTCCCTCTCTACTCCTTCTCCTTACCCGCGAAACACTTCCTAATCATCTTTTCCGGCAAACTAACGACCAAAAATGGTTTAAAAAAAAGCTCCCAATGAGGACAAAAATAAATTTTCTTTTTTCTTTAAATTATTTCATATTTTCCTTCTCCCCTTACGGAAAAAAACAAAACCACTTACTTTTTCCGCCCTTTTTATCACCGGAAATACGAAAAGGGCAAGGGAAAAAGTCCCGCACAAAATTTTTTCTTCTTCTTTTTTTTTTTACTTTTTTTGCATCCTACCGCTCCTCGTAATCGAAAAAATTACCACTTACCTTTTTTTCGAAATTGCAACTTCAAGTGCCCTAAAATGCCGCTAAGCGCACCAAAGTTTCATTTTTTACAAATTACCTTTTTTCCGCCGTTATTACGCCAACACATACACCTTCCCAAACAAACTCCGTTTTTCCTACCCATAATGCCTAAAATGACGCGCCTAACACCTTTTTCATAAAATTACTTTTTTTTGCTCTGTACTTCTTCTCCTTACCCCCGAAACACTTCCTAATCATCTTTTCCGCCAAACTAACGACCAAAAAAAGTGAAAAAGCTCCCTAAAGGAGAGAAAAAAAATTTTTGTTTTTTTTATAATTTATTTCACATTTTCCCTCTCCCCTTACGGAAACAAAACAAAACCACTTAATTTTTCCGCCCTTTTTGTCACCGGAAACAGGAAAACCTCAAGGGAAAACGTCCCATGAAAAGTTTTTTTTTCTTCTTTTTTTTTTTAACTTTTTTTCATCCTACCGCTCCTCGTAATCGGAAAAATTACCACGTACCTTTTTTTCGAAATTCCGACTTAAAGTGCCCTAAAATGCCGCTAAGCGCGCTCAAGTTTCATATTTTACAAATTACCTTTTTCCCGCCGTGAATACGCGAACACATACACATACCCAAACACACTCCTTTTTTTCTACCCACAATGCTGAAAAAACGCGCTTAACACCTTTTTCTAAAAATTACTTTTTTTTGCTCTGTATTCCTTCTCCTTACCCCCGAAATACTTCCTAATTATCTTTTCCGCCAAACTAACGACCAAAAAAAGTGAAAAAGCTCCCTAAATGAGAAAAAAAAATTTTTCTATTTTTTAAATTTTATTTCACATTTTCCCTCTCCCCTTACAGAAAAAAATAAAACCACTTACTTTTCTCTCCGTTTTATCACCGGAAATAGGAAAACCGCAAAGGAAGACGTCCCGTACAAAATTTTTTTTTCTTCTTTTTTTTTGACTTTTTTGCACCCTACCGCTCCTCGTAATCGAAAAAATTGCCACTTACCTTTTTTTTCGAAATTCCGACTTAAAGTACGTTAAAATGCCGCTTAGCGCGCTCTAGTTTCAATTTTTTACCAATTACCTTTTTCCCGCCGTGATTCCGCGAACACATACACATACCCAAACACACTCCTTTTTTCCTACCCATAATGCCTCAAAAACGCGCCTAACACCTTTTTCATAAAATTACTTTTTTTTGCTCTCTACTCCTTCTCCTTACCCCCGAAACACTTCCTAATCATCTTTTCCGCCAAACTAACGACCAAAAATGGTCAAGAAAGCTCCCAAAAAGGACAAAAATAAATTTTCTGTTTTTTTAAATTTATTTCACATTTTCCCTCTCCCCTTACGGAAAAAAACAAAACCACTTACTTTTTCCGACCTTTTTGTCACCGGAAATAGGAAAACCTCAAGGGAAAACGTCCCATGAATATTTTTTTTTTCTCTTTTTTTTTTACTTTTTTGCATCCTACCGCTCCTCGAAATCGGAAAAATTACCACGTACCTTTTTTTCGAAATTCCGACTTAAAGTGCCCTAAAATGCCGCTAAGCGCGCTCAAGTTTCATTTTTTACAAATTACGTTTTTCCCGCCGTGATTACGCGGACACATACACCTTCCCAAACATACTCCGTTTTTCCTAACCACAATGCTGAAAAAACGCGCTTAACACCTTTTTCTAAAAATTACGTTTTTTTGCTCTGTACTCCTTCTCCTCACCCCCAAAACACTTCCTAATCATCTTTTCCGCCAAACAAACGACCAAAAAAAGTGATAAAGCTCCCTAAAGGAGAGAAAAAAATTTTCTTGTTTTTATAATTTATTTCACATTTTCCCTCTCCCCTTACGGAAAAAAACAAAATCAATTACTTTTTCCGCCCTTTTTGTCACCGGAAATAGGAAAACCGCAAGGGAAAACGTCCCTTTAAAAATTTTTCTTTTTTTTTTTTTTTTTAAATTTTTTTTACATCCTGCCGCTCCGCGTAATCGAAAAAAATTACCAATTACCTTTTTTTTCGAAAATCCGACTTAAAGTGCCCAAAACTGACGCTAAGGGTGCGCAAGTTTCATTTTTTTTTTAAATTACCTTTTTTCCCCGTGATTACGCGAACACATACACATACCCAAACACACAGTCCGTTTTCTGACCCATTATGCCTAAAAAAGGCGCTGAACACCTTTTTCATAAAAATTACTTTTTTTTGCTCTTTACTCCCTCTCGTTACCCCCGAAACACTTCCTAATCATCATTTCCGCCAAACTAACGACCAAAAATGGTCAAGAAAGCTCCCAAAAAGGACAAAAATAAATTTTCTGTTTTTTATAATTTATTTCACATTGTCCTTCTCCCCTTACGGAAAAAAACAAAACCACTTACTTTTTCCGCCCTTTTATCACCGGAAATAGGAAAACCGCAAAGGAAAACGTCCCGTACAAATTTTTTTTTTTTCTTTTTTTTTTGACTTTTTTGCATCCTACCGCTCCTCGTAATCGGAAAAATTGCCACTTACCTTTTTTTTCGAAATTCCGACTAAAAGTACCTTAAAATGCCGCTAAGCCCGCTCAAGTTTCAATTTTTTACAAATTACATTTTTCCCGCCGTGATTACGCGAACACATACACCTTCATAAACACACTCCGTGTCTCCTAACCATAATGCTGAAAAAACGCGCTTAACACCTTTTTCTAAAAATTACTTTTTTTTGCTCTCTACTCCTTCTCCTTACCCCCGAAACACTTCCTAATCATCTTTTCCGGGAACCTAACGACCAAAAATAGTGAAAAAGCTCCCTAAAGGAGAGAAAAAAAATCTTCTTTTTTTATAATTTATTTCACATTTTCCCTCTCCCCTTACGGAAAAAAAAGAACCACTTACTTTTTCCGCCCTTTTTGTCACCGGAAATAGGAAAACCTTAAGGTAAAACGTCCCATGAAAAATTTTTCTTTTTTTTTTTTTTTTTAAATATTTTTGCATCCTGCCGCTCCGCGTAATCGAAAAAAACTACCACTTACCTTTTTTTTCGAAATTCCGACTTAAAGTGCCCAAAACTGCCGCTAAGCGCGCTCAAGTTTCATTTTTTACAAATTACCTTTTTTCCGCAGTGATTGCGCGAACACATACACCTACCCACACACACTCCGTCTTTCCGACCCATAATGCCTAAAAAAACGCGCCTAACACCTTTTTCATAAAACTACTTTTTTTTGCTCTCTACTCCTTCTCCTTACCCCCGAAACACTTTCTAATCATCTTTTCCGCCAAACTAACGACCAAAAATGGTCAAGAAAGCTCCCAAAAAGGACAAAAATAAATTTTCTGTTTTTTATAATTTATTTCACATTTTCCCTCTCCCCTTACGGAAAAAAAAAACCACTTATTTTTTCCGCCTTTTTTGTCACCGGAAATAGGAAAACCTCAAGGGAAAACGTCCCATGAAAGATTTTTCTTTTTTTTTTTTTTCTTACTTTTTTGCATCCTACAGCTCCTCGTAATCGGAAAATTTACCACTTACATTTTTTTTTCCGAATTACGACTTACAATGCCCAAAACTGACTCTAAGGGTGCGTAAGTTTCATTTTTTTTTTAAATTACCTTTTTTTCCACGTGATTACGCGAACACATACACCTACCCACACACAGTCCGTTTTTCCGACCCATTATGCCTCAAAAAGGCGCTGAACACCTTTTTCTAAAAATTACTTTTTTTTGCTATGTACTCCTTCTCCTTACCCCCGAAACACTTCCTAATCATCTTTTCCGCCAAACTAACGACCAAAAATAGTGAAAAAGCTCCTTAAAGGAGAGAAAAAAATTTTTCTTTTTTTTATAATTTATTTCACATTTTCCCTCTCCCCTTACGGAAAAAAACAAAACCACTTACTTTTTCCGCCCTTTTATCACCGGAAATAGGAAAACCGCAAAGGAAAACGTCCCGTACAAATTTTTTTTTTCTTCTTTTTTTTTGACTTTTTTGCATCCTACCGCTCCTCGTAATCGGAAAAATTGCCACTTACCTTTTTTTTCGAAATTCTACCTAAAGTACCTTAAAATGCCGCTAAGCGCGCACAAGGTTCAAGTTTTTTACCAATTACCTTTTTCCCTCCGTGATTACGCGAACACATACACATACCCAAACACACTCCTTTTTTCCTAACCATAATGCTGAAAAAACGCGCTTAACACCTTTTTCTAAAAATTACTTTTTTTTGCTCTCTACTCCTTCTCCTTACCCCCGAAACACTTCCTAATCATCTTTTCCGGCAAACTAACGACCAAAAATGGTCAAGAAAGCTCCCAAAAAGGACAAAAATAAATTTTCTGTTTTTTATAATTTATTTCACATTTTCCCTCTCCCCTTACGGAAAAAAACAAAACCACTGTGTATGTGTTCGCGTAATCACGGCGGGAAAAAGGTAATTGGTAAAAAATTGAAACTCGACCGCGCTTAGCGGCATTTTAAGGTACTTTAAGTCGGAATTTCGAAAAAAAAGGTCAGTGGCAATTTTTCCGATTACGAGTAGCGGTAGGATGCAAAAAAGTCAAAAAAAAAGAAGAAAAAAAAATTTGTACGGGACGTTTTCCTTTGCGGTTTTCCTATTTCGGGTGATAAAAGGGCGGAAAAAGTAAGTGGTTTTGTTTTTTTCCGTAAGGGGAGAGGGAAAATGTGAAATAAATTATAAAAAAAAGAAAATTTTTTTTCTCCTTTAGGGAGAGTTTTCACTTTTTTTGGTCGTTAGTTTGGCGGAAAAGATCATTAGGAAGTGTTTCGGGGTAAGGAGAAGGAGTACAGAGCAAATAAAAGTAATTTTTAGAAAAAGGTGTTAAGCGCGATTTTTTCAGCATTGTGGTTAGGAAAAACGGAGTATGTTTGGGAAGGTGTATGTGTCCGCGTAATCACGGCGGGAAAATGTAATTTGTAAAAAATGAAACTTGAGCGCGGTTAGCGGCATTTTAGGGCACTTGAAGTCGGAATTTCGAAAAAAAAAGGTACGTGGTAATTTTTCCGATTACCAGGAGCGGTAGGATGCAAAAAAGTAAAAAAAAAAAAGAAGAAAAAAAATTTTCATGGGACGTTTTACCTTGAGGTTTTCCTATTTCCGGTGACAAAAAAGGGCGGGAAAAAGTAAGTGTTTTTTTCCGTAATTGGAGAGGGGAAAATGTGAAATAAATTTAAAAAACAGAAAATTTATTTTTGTCCTTTTTTGGGAGCTTTCTTGACCATTTTTCGTCGTTAGTTTGCCGGAAAAAGATGATTAGGAAGTGTTTCGGGGGTAAGGAGAAGGAGTAGAGAGCAAAAAAAAGTAATTTTATGAAACAGGTGTTAAGCGCGTTTTTTGAGGTTTATGGGTAGGAAAAGGATGTGTTTGGGTATGTGTATGTGTCTCGCGTAATCACGGCGGGAAAAAAGGTAATTTGAAATTTCAAGCGCGCTTAGCGGCATTTTAAGGTACTTTTAGGAATTTCGAAAAAAAAGGTAAGTGGTAATTTTCCGATTACGAGGAGCGGCAGGATGCAAAAGTAAAAAAAAAAGAAAGAAAAATTTTCATGGGACGTTTTCCTTGAGGTTTTCCTATTTCCGTTGTTGAAAAAGGCGGAAAAAGTGGTTTTGTTTTTTCGCAAGTGGAGGGAAAATGTAAATAAATTATTAAAAAAAAAGAAATTTTTTCTCCTTTTTTTTTTCACTATTTTTGGTCGTTATTTCCGAAAAGATGATTACCGCTCCGCGTAATCAAAAAAAAAGTATTTTATGAAAAAGGCGTTCAGCGCCTTTTTTTCGAAAAACGGACTGTGTGTAGGTGTATGTGCCCGGCGGGAAAAGGTAATTTGTAAATTATGAAACTTGAGCGCGCTTAATAGCACTTGAAGTCGGAATTTCGAAAAAAGGTAAGTGGTAATTTTTTCGATTATTAGCGGCAGGATGCAAAAATTAAAAACAAAAAAAGAAAAAGTTTTAAAGGACGCTTTCCTTTTTCTACCGGTGACAAAAAGGGCGGAAAAAGTAAGTGGTAATAATTTTTATTTTTTTTTCTTTTTTTTTTTTTACTCCTTTTTATCCTACCGCTCCGCGTAATCAAAAAAAAATGCCACTTACTTTTTTTTCGAAATTTCGACTTCAAGTGCCCTAAAAAGACGCTAAGCGCTCAAGTTTCATTTTTTAAAAATTACCTTTTTCCGCCGTTATTACGCCAACACATACACCTTCCCAAACACACTCCTTTTTTCCTACCCATAATGCCTCAAAAACGTGCCTAACACCTTTTACTAAAAATTAATTTTTTTTCCTCTCTACTCCTTATCGTTATCCCCGAAACACTTCCTAATCATCTTTTCCGGCAAACTAACGACCAAAAATGATCAAAAAAGCTCCCAAAAAGGACAAAGATAAATTTTCTTTTTTTTTTAAATTATTTCATATTTTCCTTCTCCCCTTACGGAAAAAAACAAAACCATTACTTTTTCCGCCCTTTTTATCACCAGAAATAGGAAAACGGCAAGGGAAAACGTCCAATAAATTTTTTTTTTCTTATTTTTTTTTTCTACTTTTTTGGATCCTACCGATCCTCGTAATCGGAAAATTTACCACTTACCTTTTTTTTGAAATTCCGACTTCAAGTGCCTTAAAATACCGCTAAGCGCGCTCAAGTTTCATATTTTACAAATTACCTTTTTCCCGCCGTGATTAGGCGGACACATACACCTTCCCAAACACACTCCGTTTTTCCTAACCATAATGCTGAAAAAACGCGCTTAACACCTTTTTCTAAAAATTACTTTTTTTTGCTCTGTACTCCTTCTCCTTACCCCCGAAACACTTCCTAATCATCTTTTCCGGGAACCTAACGACCAAAAATAGTGAAAAAGCTCCCTAAAGGAGAGAAAAAAGATTTTCTTTTTTTATAATTTATTTCACATTTCCCCTCTCCCCTTACGGAAAAAAACAAAACCACTTACTTTTTCCGCCCTTTTTGTCACCGGAAATAGGAAAACCGCAAGGGAAAACGTCCCATTAAAATTTTTTCTTTCTTTTTTATTTTTTAATTTTTTTGCATCCTGCCGCTTCGCGTAATCGAAAAAATTACCACTTACCTTTTTTTCGAAATTCCGACTTAAAGTGCCCAAAACTTCCGCTAAGCGCGCCCAAGTTTCATTTTTTACAAATTACCTTTTTTCCGCCGTGATTATGCGAACACATACACCTACCCACACACACTCCGTCTTTCCAACCCATAATGCCTAAAATAACTCGCCTAACAACTTTTTTATTAAATTACTTTTTTTTGCTCTCTACTCCTTCTCCTTACCCATAAAACACTTCCTCATCATCTTTTCCGCCAAACTAACGACCAAAAATGGTAAAGAAAGCTCCCAAAAAGGATAAAAATAAATTTTCTGTTTTTTATAATTTATTTCACATTTTCCTTCTCCTCTTACGGAAAAAAACAAAACCACTTACTTTTTCCGCCCTTTTTGTCACCGGAAATAGGAAAACCACAAGGGAAAACGTCCCATGAAAAATTTTTCTTTTTTCTTTTTTTTTTTTACTTTTTTGCATCCTACCGCTCCTCGTAATCGGAAAAATTACCACTTGCCTTTTTTTCGAAATTCCGACTTAAAGTGCCCTAAAATGCCGCTAAGCGCGCTCAAGTTTCATATTTTACAAATTACCTTTTTCCCGCCGTGATTACGTGGACAGATACACCTTCTCAAACATACTCCGTTTTTCCTAACCACATTGCTGAAAAAACGCGCTCAACACCTTTTTCTAAAAATTACTTTTTTTTTTGCTCTGTACTCCTTCTCCTTATCCCCGAAACACTTCCTAATCATCTTTTCCGCCAAACTAACGACCAAAAATAGTGAAAAAGCTCCCTAAAGGAGAGAAAAAAAAATTTTCTTTTTTTTTATAATTTATTTCACATTTTCCCTCTCCCCTTACAGAAAAAAAAAAAACACTTACTTTTTCCGCCTTTTTTGTCACCGGAAATAGGAAAACCTCAAGGGAAAACGTCCCAGGAAAGAATTTTCTTTGTTTTTTTTTTTTTTACCTTTTTGCATCCTACCGCTCCTCGTAATCGGAAAAATTACCACTTACCTTTTTTTTGAAATTCCGACTTCAAGTGCCTTAAAATACAGCTAAGCGCGCTCAAGTTTCATATTTTACAAATTACCTTTTTCCCGCCGTGATTAGGCGGACACATACACCTTCCCAAACACACTCCGTTTTTCCTAACCATAATGCTGAAAAAACGCGCTTAACACCTTTTTCTAAAAATTACTTTTTTTTGCTCTGTACTCCTTCTCCTTACCCCCGAAACACTTCCTAATCATCTTTTCCGGCAACCTAACGGCAAAAAATAGTGAAAAAGCTCCCTAAAGGAGAGAAAAGAGATTTTCTTTTTTGATAATTTATTTCACATTTCCCCTCTCCCCTTACGGAAAAAAACAAAACCACTTACTTTTTCCGCCCTTTTTGTCACCGGAAATAGGAAAACCGCAAGGGAAAACGTCCTATTAAAATTTTTTCTTTCTTTTTTTTTTTTTTTAAGTTTTTTGCATCCTGCCGCTCCGCGTAATCGAAAAAATTACCACTTACCTTTTTTTCGAAATTCCGACTTAAAGTGCCCAAAACTTCCGCTTAGCGCGCTCAAGTTTCATTTTTTACAAATTACCTTTTTTCCGCCGTGATTATGCGAACACATACACCTACCCACACACACTCCGTCTTTTTAACCCATAATGCCTAAAAAAACTCGCCTAACACCTTTTTTATAAAATTACTTTTTTTTGCTCTCTACTTCTTCTCCTTACCCATAAAACACTTTCTAATCATCTTTTCCGCCAAACTAACGACCAAAAATGGTAAAGAAAGCTCCCAAAAAGGATAAAAATAAATTTTCTGTTTTTTATAATTTATTTCACATTTTCCCTCTCCCCTTACGGAAAAAAACAAAACCACTTACTTTTTCCGCCCTTTTTGTCACCGGAAATAGGAAAACCACAAGGGAAAACGTCCCATGAAAAATTTTTCTTTTTTCTTTTTTTTTTTTTACTTTTTTGCATCCTACCGCTCCTCGTAATCGGAAAAATTACCACTTGCCTTTTTTTCGAAATTCCGACTTAAAGTGCCCTAAAATGCCGCTAAGCGCGCTCAAGTTTCATATTTTACAAATTACCTTTTTCCCGCCGTGATTACGTGGACAGATACACCTTCTCAAACATACTCCGTTTTTCTTAACCACATTGCTGAAAAAACGCGCTCAACACCTTTTTCTAAAAATTACTTTTTTTTTTGCTCTGTACTCCTTCTCCTTATCCCCGAAACACTTCCTAATCATCTTTTCCGCCAAACTAACGACCAAAAATAGTGAAAAAGCTCCCTAAAGGAGAGAAGAAAAATTTTTCTTTTTTTTATAATTTATTTCACATTTTCCCTCTCCCCTTTAAGAAAAAAAAAAAACACTTACTTTTTCCGCCTTTTTTGTCACCGGAAATAGGAAAACCTCAAGGGAAAACGTCCCAGGAAAGAATTTTCTTTGTTTTTTTTTTTTTTTACCTTTTTGCATCCTACCGCTCCTCGTAATCGGAAAAATTACCACTTACCTTTTTTTTGAAATTCCGACTTCAAGTGCCTTAAAATACCGCTAAGCGCGCTCAAGTTTCATATTTTACAAATTACCTTTTTCCCGCCGTGATTAGGCGGACACATACACCTTCCCAAACACACTCCGTTTTTCCTAACCATAATGCTGAAAAAACGCGCTTAACACCTTTTTCTAAAAATTACTTTTTTTTGCTCTGTACTCCTTCTCCTTACCCCCGAAACACTTCCTAATCATCTTTTCCGGCAACCTAACGGCAAAAAATAGTGAAAAAGCTCCCTAAAGGAGAGAAAAGAGATTTTCTTTTTTGATAATTTATTTCACATTTCCCCTCTCCCCTTACGGAAAAAAACAAAACCACTTACTTTTTCCGCCCTTTTTGTCACCGGAAATAGGAAAACCGCAAGTGAAAACGTCCTATTAAAATTTTTCTTTTTTCTTTTTTTTTTTTTTTACTTTTTTGCATCCTACCGCTCTTCGTAATCGGAAAAATTACCACTTACCTTTTTTTTGCAAATTCCGACTTCAAGTGCCCTAAAATGCCGCTAAGCGCGCTTAAGTTTCATTTTTTACAAATTACCTTTTTTCCGCCGTTATTACGCCAACACATACACCTTCCCAAACACATTCCGTTTTTCCTACCCATAATGCCTCAAGAACGTGCCTAACACCTTTAACTTAAAATTAATTTTTTTTCCCTCTCTACTCCTTCTCCTTACCCCCGAAACACTTCCTAATCATCTTTTCCGGCAAACTAACGACCAAAAATAGTGAAAAAGCTCCCTAAAGGAGAGAAAAAAAATTTTCTTTTTTTTTATAATTTATTTCACATTTTCCCTCTCCCCTTACGGAAAAAAACATAACCACTTACTTTTTCTGCCCTTTTTGTCACCGGAAATAGGAAAACCACAAGGGAAAACGTACCGTACAAAATTTTTTTTTCTTCTTTTTTTTTTTTACTTTTTTTGCATCCTATCGCTCCTCGTAATCGGAAAAATTACCACTTACCTTTTTTTTCAAAATTCTAACTTTAAGTTCCCTAAAATGCCGCTAAGCGCGCTCAAGTTTCATTTTTTACAAATTACCTTTTTTCCGCCGTTATTACGCCAACACATACACCTTCCCAAACACACTCCGTTTTTCCTACCCATAATGCCTTAAAAACGTGCCTTACACCTTTTTCTTAAAATTACTTTTTTTTTTCCTCTCTACTCTTTCTCCTTACCACCGAAACACTTTCTAATCATCTTTTCCGGCAAACTAACGACCAAAAATGGTCAAAAAAGCTCCCAAAAAGGACAAAAGTAAATTTTCTTTTTTTTTTAATAATTTATTTCACATTTTCCCTCTCCCCTTACGGAAAAAAACAAAAACACTTACTTTTTCCGCCCTTTTTATCATCGGAAATAGGAAAACCGCAAGGGAAAACGTCCCATAAAAAAAATTTTTTTCTTCTTTTTTTTTCTACTTTTTTGCATCCTACCGCTCCTTTTAATCGAAAAAATTACCAGTTACCTTTTTTTCCGAATTACGACTTAAAGTGCCCAAAACTGACGCTAAGAGTGCGCAAGTCTCATTTTTTTCAAATTACCTTTTTTTCCCAGTGTTTACGCGAACACATACACCTACCCACACACACTCCGTCTTTCCGACCTATAATGCCTAAAAAAAACGCTGAACACCTTTTTCTTAAAAATTCCTTTTTTTTTGCTCTTTACTCCTTATCGTTACCCACGAAACACTTCCTAATCAAGTAGTATACAGAGTGGGGGTTCTGGACCACCTTGCACGAAAAACATACCTGGCCTACATACACTCGAACCCCAATTGTCCATGTACGCAAAACACGCCCGGCCTACATACAGAATTACCCCAATTCTTCATGTACGCAAAACACGCCTGGCCTACATACATAATTGTTGCAATTGTGTATGTACGAGAAACACGCCCGGCGTACACACGCGCAATTACCAATTCTTTATGTACCCCCATAGTATCGATTAACCCCAAACTCTCCTCTCTCACTTTATAGAGCAAGCACAGCCTGAACACGGCAGCCACCCCACAGCCACTTGCTCTCAGAGCCTAGGCCAGTGAGGATCGGGGGTCACTAAACCACCAACAACCACCAACTTCCGTCAACTTGTTTATCTCTTGACAACTCGCCCTAGTTCTGACAGGGTGACATAGTTCGGACAGTGTGACCTAGTTGGACAGTGCGACCCACATTTCTGACAACCAAGAAGTAAACGTGACTAAACTATGGTCCGCTTGTAGGCTGAATGAGGCAGAATGAAAACATGACGCACTACATGGCTGAACCGGGAAGTAAACACGACGTACAGCCTTGTTACTGAGTAACTGTGTATGGAGGCGGGCTGTGTTGGCACGTCGGCAACACGGCCCTTCGTGCCGTGGCCTCTCAAAGCAGTTTATGGCGCAGCCAATTTCTTCATGAAACTGGCCCTGGCTTCGTCCCGGCCTCTCTGAATAAGCGCTTCCTCGTCGACAGTGACCGGTCACGGTATGGAATGCGTGACAACTTATAGCTTATATATAAGCTGATAGACAGATATTGCACCACAATCCATGGTTGTGAATATTCCGCTACATCCTGCTATATTACACCAGCTGTACCTTCTAGAAGCCAGATAAGACTGATGGTGCAATGTACACACAACCAGCTATCTAGAAGCCAGATAAGACTGATGGTGCAATGTACACACAACCAGCTATCTATGACAGGGGGTCAACTATAGTATACTGGCCAGGTTGGCTGATTAAACCAGGAAGTAAATAGGCGAGCTATTTGCAGTTTGGTTCAAGGGGCATAAATAAGAAAAATGTGGATGAAAGTTAGTCTTACAGAGTTACGGAGTATGGAGGCGGGCTGTATGGCGTATGTTGTCGCCGCTTAAAGAAGACTAAGGTGCAGCCAATTTCTTTATGAAACTGGCCCTGGCCTCGTCCCGGCCTCTCTGAATAAGCACTTCCTCGTCGAGAGTGACCGCGGTATGCGCCTTTTTTGCCCTATACCGAATTTCTGCCTTCATCTGGGTATATTTGTGGACCTCATCAACAACTATGCGGAATTCTTCATCAGAGATCTGACCATCTGTGAGTGCTCTCGAGACATGGGCGGATATGGAGTTGAGTTTACTCCCGGCAAGAATCATAACCTCGTCATGCTTTTTTGCCTTCACCGAGAGCCGGCGGCTGACAAATTTACCGGCGGCACTGAGGAGTCCACAGCCCAAGGCTGCAACCTCAAGCCCCAGTACAACCGGGGCTGCTATGATCGTGGACAGGAGGCCCACACCTCAAATGTCCATCCCCACACTGGCTGAGAATAGCGCCCTGTCGACAGCATCTACAGCGTTAATCCCGCGCCGGTATTTCTTAAAGAGCTGGGAGTGTCTACCTTTTTCGTCTTCGAGGTGCTTACGAAGTCGCGAGATCTCCTGAAGTCGGAAGTACTGATCTGGCCGTTGCGGGGTGCCGCCGGCAACGTTGCCGTCATCGGGCAGCTCTGGGTAGAGAGCGCCCGATGGAGCTGTTGGAGTCACTTGCTTCATTGTATTTTACCACCAATGTGTCATCTACAAGTCAAGTTCAATTAGGAGGGAGACCACCGCGCTCGCGATTTCGGGGGTGGACAAGGCTGATCTAAAGTTTATTTTGTCGCCTTGCTGCAGCGCCAGAGGGGTTGAAAATATAGAAATACCGCAGGCTTGGCCCGGGGGCTTGATCGTACCATATAACGGTTTTTCCATCCCGTTGACCGAAATATTGACAAGGGCGGCGGAGATTAAGTTGTGAGGTGCTGTTGTCGACAGCCCCATACGAAGGACCCTACCTGCGGCCATCATGGGATAGCCCCCATCTGCAAGGCCCCTAGCTGCATCGCTGCCAAATGACCACTCGTATCGGTTATCGAGCATAGACCGTTTCTGTTCGGCCCACACAGTTATCATAGGCTTACGCCTATCTACCGCGGCTTCGAAAGCATCAGCCGCCGTTCTCACGACCTGGTTCCATGAAGTAGCCTCATCACCTTTGTACGGCCGTAGTTCTGTGGGCAGCCCACGCACCAGTTGCCCCCCCATGTCCAGATCACCACTCATGGTGTCGCCCGTCTTCAGGACACGGAGGCCGTCTTGTGCATCTACGTAGTCTTTTTTAGCATAGCCAGATAGGACTTCGGCCAGGTCAGGCCCGCGGCTGATCCTCTCACCGAAGATACTCATTTTCTGACGACCTCGAGCGTGACGTGTACCGGGAGATCTTGGTTGAAAGTTGCCTTTCCTGATGATGCACCCCTAATAGAAACCTTCAACTCGCCTATCGTACCATCTCGAAGGCGTTTATATTCGGGACATTCCACGCGGACCGTGTTTATGTCCCCGAAGACGTGGTGCCCCAGCCCGATGCCGGCCAGGAGTGTTGAGGGAGCCCCATCAACAATATTTTCGGCCTTGTTTATCTCCTCCAAGTGGACCCACAGCATTTGCCTCGTCGCAAAGTTTACAGGGCGATCGCCCGTATACACACCCGCGTCGAGCCAGACTCCGCCCAAGCCGTCGTCCAGGCCGAGAAGCGCCAGCAAGCCGTCGGATAGACGGATTCCCCGCTCGGGGGCAACTTCTAGGGTGATCAAACCGCTTTCTCGACTCACCGCTAGCGTGTGGCTGGCCCCCTTGAGAATCTCTTTTAGCCGGTCGAACCCATACAGGCCGGGTGGGATGTTGAGGGTTTCTTCTGACCCCCCAGTACTTCTCCTAGAAAACTTCTCCCCTCGTTCGATGTTGTACCACCCCACCGCGAAGGTGATTGACTTGAGGCCAATGTAGAGGTGCCCATCGCGGTTGTCAATGCACCGCTGGAGGGGGACAGCCTCCCCCCTTTGAACGTTCGAAAGCGTGTGGAACATGATGGCCCAATATTATGAATGCGAAAGATTTCAAGTTTAATAGTGAAGCCAAGTACCAGCCGGGCCTCCAAAAGCCGCGGCTCGCGATGTTGGCAATCTCGCAGAAGGCCAGGTTCAGGTTCAGGCTGACGACCTGCAGAAATGGTTCAGGGCTAAGTATCACAATGTCTTCGAACACTGCCGCCTGCCTAGGATTTATTCAGACAACACGTTCCAGGCTTGGTGTAAAACCCCGATGCAGTTTTGGCAGAACTTCGCCGTTTGGTGTGCCACCACAGGTTGTGGAGTTTTAGCGGAAGACCATTTGACTGTCGCTGATGCCCCTCTGCAGTCCTTCTACCGCTTCCACGCGTACTACCAAACACGCCGTATACTGGAAGATATACAGGCCCGAATTCCCCCGGAGCAGGAATGGAAAGCGGTAAACAATCCTTACGACCGCGAGGGGTACGAGAGAATCTGCGAAGAATTTGGCATCTCCCCACACTCTGATTGGAAGATCCGTGGCCACACCCAGGGGCTCGGCCGAGTCTACTTCTACTTGTCTGGGGTCGGATATAGCCCAGTTGGTGACGGGGAGTATAACCCGGACAGAATGTCGTTCACACACGAGACAGAACACGGCATTCCCCACGTGGACTACATCGATCAGGATACCGCCGGAGTAGACACGGCCTGGAAGAATTTCATACTCAATAAGTCAGATGGCTTCACCCTCCCCGGGGTCAATAGGTTGAAGGATAGTAGCCGGACACGTGTGGGCCATCCTCACCGCCCAGGCCCAGACCCGCGCAAACATTCTAGGCGCCGGGGCGACGGCCTCAGATACGCAGCAACAGTTCCTAGTGAACGTTGAAACTGTCATAGCTTCTCCTGTGGACATCCCCTCATCAATAGCCCGTTATCAGGAAGCCCTACAGTATGCCCGCTCTGAGGTCAACCTATCCTTTGCATTGGGGATCCGTATGGATAAGAGAGTGGGCTAAAATAACTTGCTCGTTATCGCGACCAGTGAACAGCACCTGGGTTCGAATATCGGCCTGAATGAGGGTGTCGCCCCACCAGACGCCGCAAATAAACCGGCGAAAAGGGGCTCGTTATACCGATGGGCGTCGACCCACCGTCAGAGGCGACTAACAGTCAGCGCGGTGCGAAGCCGCACCCCGATGCAGCAACGGCGGCAGCCAAAGCAGACTATGAGGCCCATGAGGACGAAAAAACAGCCCTCATCGTAGGTATTATTGCCATCGGCCTAGGCCTTCTTTGGTTTATTGGGTAGAAGTCACTCGCGTGCCGCTACAAGCAGTAAGCCCCCTACAGCCAGAAGAACGGCCCACAGATTTCCAGCCAGCCAGACTGCGGTTTTCCCGAGGAGGGACAGGAGCCAGGAGACGATCGACCCGATAATTCCTGGAAGGGCGGCGGCCGCCTTGCCATCCAGCTTGGCCAGGATTCTTCCGAGGCTTTGTAGATGTTTTTTAAGCCACTCTTTAACCCCGCCCTTTCCGGGAGGCGGCGGGGTTGGCTGCGGCGGGACGGCGCCGCCCGCAGAGCCGCCCGGGAGAGCCAGGACAATGGTGCTAATAATCATCCCGAGCGCCGTGAGAATAGACACAACCGTTATTCCTTGCTCACGAAAGAAGGTCTTTATTCGCTCGGCGAGGGTTTTGTCCTCATGTAGGATCCGGTGCAGGGTTTCACGTATACGGCTGATCTGGGACCGGAGAGCCTCCCTGGTGGACGAAGCGGCCTCAAGGTGGGCGGCCCTTTCATCCTGCAGTTTACGCAGGCGTTCAGCAATGCGGTCTTTAGTAGTCTCGTCCGGGGCCTCTTCTAGCTTGCGTTCTTCCAAAGCGATGTGTTTATCCAGTTCCGTGAGCTTGGCTTCGTTGTTCACCTGGGGCAGGCTTCGGTTGCTATTTCTACGCTTCCTTTCGTGTGGTCGGCCACGACGGGGATGATGTCCACATCTTCGTCGGGGGTAATATCATAGGCGTGTTGTACGGCTTCCTCGCACTTGGGGCTGAGTTTCCCTGTTTTTCGTGTTTTTGAGTCGTACTTTTTGAGCCCCATGGACTCGCGTATGGCTTCTGTCCCACCATTACCGTACTTTGAGGCTAACGTACTTAAAGCAAGGAAGCCGCCGCCCCTGGTGTTTATAACCGAAATCACTTTCCCCTCTTCAGGGGTCCAGTAAAGGGTTTTACCATCCCTGCCGACTTCGAATTGGTCATAGGGGATTTTTTCGGGGAGGGGCAAGCCTTTATAGTCTTCTGCAATCGACTGGTAGTATTCATTTACCAGGGCTGTTTTCGCAGCGGCGCGATCGGCGGCGGTGATTTCATCCCGAAGGTTCATGATGTTGTCTCCAGGTCTGGTGGAAGGGGTGATTCTGGAAGGATCGGGGAGGGTATCGATCGAAGTTCTAGAGGAGATGTGAAAGTCGGCCGAGGTATCGAACGCACTTCCATCGCGGGTGCTCTTGTCGTAGAGGGTATCGATCGGTTTTCCATAGGCGTCGACGTTCTGGGTGCTGAATGAGGTTTCAGCATAGCCGCCCGGAGTGATAGTGTCGTTAGGAGTATAAACATTGAGGGGGGTGTCATCGGTAATAAAACCGCGGGCAATGTCGCCTCTGGCACGACTAGACTCATTGTAATCGAAGTCCGACATGTTCTTGTATTGAAGACCAGTTTACCCAGGTTCAATACCATGGCTTCAAGTGCTTTCGGAAGAAAACTCAACCCGTACCGGCGCCTACGTGACCCCCTTGGGGTGAAGGCCACGAGGCAGACAGTTGTAGTGACCAACAACCCCGCAACGGTCGACCAAAACCAGCAGTTGCTGGTTCGCTTCCCCAACTTGGGGGCCGACGATGTCATCGTGCCAGGTACCGCGCGGCTGGCTTTCACAATCTCGCTGTCTTCGACCGACACCAACAGAACGCTGGTTCAAAATATAGGCCGCGCAATCTGCAAGAGGGTGACCATTCGCTTCAGCGGAAACGAGATTATGTCGATCGATGATTCAGACGTCTATTACTGCTACCAAGATCTCTGGAAGACCGCCTTTGAGCGCGAGAACTCACAATATCAGGGCATAGACACCACCACCAACCGCAATGCGACCAAGCTTCGTGTCGGCGCGGGGGACGTAGAAAACGTCCCCGCCGACAAGGCCATTTCAGAAGCGTACGGCAACAGGTTCTTCGTGCCTCTCGACTTTGAAATTCTAGAGAGTCACATGCCGTTCTACAGGCGGGGCTCGGAGACCGACTGGAGTATGAACTCACGTTTAACGAGTACGGCTTGGCCATGCAGGCCACCGCCGACGCTGGCGGTAGCTACACAGTCGAAAACATCAGTCTAGAGTTCGATAAGATCACCAACACCGAACTCGCCCGAAATATCCGCAACCAGTACGCCAACCGCTTGGCGATCCCATACGAGCGTATCCTGAGGCACCGCAAGCTCCGCCGAGATAAGAGCGACACGCTCTGGAACATCAACATCAACACCCCGGCGCGCTCCATGAAGGGAATACTGCTGCTCTTTGTGGACCCTGCGGCTGCCTTCCAGCGCGACACGGAGGCCTTCTACAACCCCAAGATGACGAAAGTTGAAGTTACCATCGAGGGCGTCCCGAACGAGCTCTATGCGCAGGGCCTGCGCGCATACCAGCAGTGGGACGAGGCCATAAAGTTTCACGCAAGCGGCTCCAAACGAGACCCCACAGCAGGTGTTGTCGCGAAAGACCTAGACCTGGCGGATGTGTCTCTCCCCGAGTACTTGACCACCAAGTTCTCCCTGTGGCTTGACATGCGGTCCAGTGATGACGATCGGCTCCAAGGCACGGGGAGACGAATCGAGAACGCGTCGGAAGGTGTGACGCTGCAGATCACGAAGAAGCCCGAGGCCGCCGGCGTATTGGATGTGTATGTCTTCCTCATCATTGATGCACAACTAAACCTGGAGGATGGGCGAATCACGTCCATCTTGTATTAACAACTTACCCCACTCCCCCCACTCGGCGATCATTTGCGGTCAACAGGCTGTGGGAAGACAGTATTCGTCCTAGACCTCCTCGAGGGGGCCTATCGCGGAGTCTTCCGCCACATCGTCATACTATGCCCCACCATCCGGCACAACACCACCTACCAGGGTCGCCCGTGGGTGTGGAGTGACCCCGAGGTGTTTATTGTCGACCCGGGCGAACGCCTGCACGATTGGCTCCGCTTTTGGTACCACCGTTTTAAAGGCGAGCCGACCCTTTTCATCATCGACGACTGCAGCGCCTCACAGGCGATGACGAAAAAGAGAGATACCCTCTCGGAGTTGGCCTTCTCCGGCCGCCACGCCCAGCAATCCAACTGGGTGCTGTCTCAGCGATACAACTCGGTCCTCAAAGACCTGCGTGAACAGACCCAGTGGGTGGCTTTATTCCACTGCAAGGACCGAGACTCTTTCGAGGAGTGCCTCCGGGAGAACGACGTTATAGCGAAACGGGAAGAACGAGTAGCCGTTAGGTGTCAGCTCGCCTTGAAGAAACATGCTAAGCTGCTGTTAAACATTTGGCAACCCTCTTCTTATAATTTGCTTAGCTGATGTTGTTCTTGGTATTAAACACGGCTCTCTCTTTGACCACACTTGTGGTTCTCCTGTGGATAGTCCACGAATATATTAGAGCTAGGCGAGAAATTGGGAAACTTAGTTCTTTATTGCATATGAAGACACTAAGAAAACAGATGGACGATTTACTCGAAGGACTGCTCGCCGAAGAAACCACGGTCGTACAACCAGCGGCCGCTGCGGCGGAACAGCCGCAGCCTACAACGGCGGCACAACGCGAGAGGCTGGCCACCATCGTAGCCGGGGGGCAGGCCATACAGTACCTTGGGAAGGCCTGGTCCGTGGAAGAAATCGATGCACTGGGCGACGACGAGGTTGGAAAGCTCTACGCCCGCTACGAGGCACGACTGGGGGCTGCCATGACAAAAACTCTGGGGCAGGCTGCGCTGCAGCTCTATACGACCGTGGTCACTATGTTTCTCCCGATACCGCCCGAGAACCGGCAGCCTCTCATGGAGGACCTCGAGTCCGACCCTTTTGTCGGCCACGCGCTCAACAGCACTGCTTGCGAATTATACTGTCGCTACGGAAAGCTTCTGGCGCCGATCACCGCGGCGCTGACCACGGCGAAGTACTGTCAATTTGGACACCAGTGTCCAAGGCGTATAGAAGAAGATGGACTCGAGAGACAGCAATGTGACTCCACAGGCGGAGTCGCCCCCGCCGGAGACAGCCACACCGGCGGCCTCGGCGGAGGATGCCGAGAAGCCGGTTTTGAGGGTGACTGCCGAGACGACGCCGTCACCCAGCCGGTCGTCTAAACAGAAAGACGAGAAGAAGGCTGCCGCGGGGCGTGCCGGCGCCGCCGCCAGGAAAGACGGAGCGCCTTGAAAGAGAACTCGCGGCAGCCAAGGAGGCTCTGCGGGATCCCGCGTTCGTGGCCGACCCGCCCGACGCGGAAGCCGCTCCGCTCCGACGCAGCGACAAAAATGAAGAAGAGGATGGCTCTATGTTCCCCTGGCCTGTAGGCGTACTGGTGGCTGCTGCCGGGGCGCTGGCCTATTGATCTCAGTTTCACCGCGCAGAACCAAGGCCGCCACAGGAGAAAAAGCCCCCGGCCCTGCAGAACAGCGCGGGGTCTGCTCAGCAATTGAAGGTTGCGCATAATCCACATTATATGGAATAACAAAACCATGGCTTCGATTGACGGAAAAGCTATAGCGAACACCGTGTATCATGCCGCCTTTGTCAGCGGGTTTGCGATAGGGTACGCAAAACTTGGTCAGATGGTCGTCAAGGGGTCGCTGCCAAAACTCGACCTGACGGTGCGCGATGCCGGGATGATGTTTATGAATGTCTCGTTCGCCATTTTAACTAAGGACGAGTTGACTAAACGTGGAATTATTCCCTCTAACATTGCGTAGTAGCACAATGGCTAGCATCGCGCTGATGGTCGGAGGCGCCTTCGTGAACGCTCTGGCGTTCTCAGGTAGCAACTACCTGTTCTCGAAGCTCGACAAAGGAGACACAGCCGAAGAGCAGAAAAGACACGACAAGGCCAGGGAGCAGCTGCAGACCGCCCAGGCTGAATGGTCTCAGAAGCGTACTGAACGCCTTGAATGGATCAACAAAAAGCTCAGGGAACAATACCAGGAAGTCCAGGACTTCCACGACGCCGACGCAGCATGGCGCGAGTACACCCGCCTCACCGGGGAAACCCTCGCCCCGCTGGTCCCCGAGCCCCAGCTTTCCGACTTTTATACACCTAGTAGCGCCCAAAAAGACCGCGAGATTTACTTTGTTGTCCTGGGGATGGCCGCAACCGGCCTTGTGACATACTATATCGCTAAGAGATAGACGGTGTGACCCCCCAATTTTTCCGGCTTACACGCGCGCGCGCGCTCGCGATGGGTTGCCCGTGGTATCGGTGTGTTGGAGGTTGGTTAGGCTTCTGGAGTACGTGGCAATGGACTCACACCTGTCGAGGATTTACTACAGCTCCGGGGGCTACTGGAAAGGAATCGCCGCCATCAAGAAGCTGGCGTCTGCAGCGGGGGCCCCTCTCGATGCGGCTAAGGACTGGCTGAAGAAACAAGCCATCTGGCAGATCTACCTGCCTGCGGCGCGGCGCATACCTAGACCTAAATTTGATGTCAGGGTGCCAAACGAGGTCCATCAAGCTGACCTCCTTTTCCTTCCGCACGACCGCGTGGGACGGAGAAATTATAAGTACGCCCTGGCCGTAGTCGACGTTGCCTCGCGGTACGAGGAGGCCGAGCCTCTGACTAGCAAGGGCGCAACTAAGGTCGCCGATGCCCTGTCTAGCATTTACAAACGGGGGCCTTAGAAGTGGCCCAAGCTGCTGCAGGTGGACCCTGGACGCGAGTTTATGGGGCCAGTTAGCCAACTCCTTGCTAAGCACAACGTCGAGGCCAGGCGCGGCCGGGTCGGTGGCCACCGGGACCAAGGAATCGTGGAGCGGTGGAACAGAACTTTGTCTGAGAGGCTTTTCGTCCACCAGTACGCCCAGGAGATGGGGTTGCTTGTTGGTGGGCGATCCACAGAGTGGGTGCAGCGGCTGCCTGCGGTTGTCTCTGCTCTGAATGGAGAGGTCACCCGGCTGACCGGTAAGCGCCCTTCTGAGGCCATTAGGGCAAAGTCTGTAAGTGGAGAGCCCTCTTCTACGGTTCCCGGCCGCCCTGTCGGTCTTCAAGAGCAGAAGCTCCCTTCTGGGGTTGGTGTTCGTTATCTTTACCAGCCCGGCGAACTCGAGCGTGGGCGGCGTCGCGCCACTGACCCTGTGTGGTCCCTCCAGGTTTACCGGCTCGGGCGCTCCGTGACCAAGCCCGGCGAGCCTGTACTTTATTATCTTGACTCCCCAGGTCAAGGACCTAATCGGGGGTTTGTCCGTGAGGAGCTTCTGGTTGTGCCTCCTGACACTGAACTGCCTGCCGATGGTGTTCTCAAACGTTGAGCAGTTCGTCAATGTAGTCGTTCATTTCAGTTGTGCCTGCTCGTAAGGCATCCCTGTGCCCATAGGCCAGAATTTCCATCCCGTTTTCTGCGATCCACCGTTTGGAATCGAAGGGTGACAGCGATACCTTGTGGAGGCGCTGCCCATAGATGTGGTGGCGCTCTGATCGCAGGACATTCATGCCGTGGTGGAAGGTCGTTTTCTCGAAGAGAGCCTCCCTGTACTGTTTGTGTCTTATGTGCTTCTTTACAACGTACTTTTTCACGCCTTTGGCCTTCTTCGTATTGTTCCCGTTGGCCTCGAGGATACTGTACATCTTGGGGCGCAGCCCGACATATTCCGCGATGGGACGCCCGGCACACTCATCTGTCATCTTCCCCAGCACCTTTTTTGTTCTCAACGCTGTGCAGAGGGTGCTCGCGTGGGTAGTCGGACGTGTCGTATAGACCTGCATGCGCAACCATGTCCCGATAGACGTCCTCCGTCTGGATCTCAAGGAGAAGGCTGTCAGTGTCGGTGTAGAGGAGCTGACACCGCTCTCCGTACTGGTTCTTCAGCTGCCCGTAGTAGAAGTCGTACATGAGCGTCTTCGAGAGGTCTAGGATGCTCATGCCCATGTATACGGGGCGGTTGAGGACCAGACGACTCTTGTGGACCTCTACCGCGGCGAGGCCGTCGTCGAAGATGTGGGCTCTGGCGAAAGACGGGCTGGCGATTAGGCGGCGGAGTTTGTCTTCCTCGTGTGATCGAACCAACTTGACATTCACTCGCTTTCGCAGGTTCTCCATCGTTTTACCAAAGACAGAATTGTTCATCAGCTTGTAGAGGTCCTTCTCGAAGGCGCTGGTGGCCTGCTTTCGCAGCTCGGTGTTCATCCTGATGTAGGGCTCCATCCAGGGGCTCTGCTCGAAGCACAGAGCTCGATGTATCTTTTTCAATTTCATCCCGAGTTCCAAGTAAAGCTGGAGGTTGCGGTAGTGGAGCACGTAGTGGTTCTTGTCGCGGAGGTTGGGGACCAGCTTTTCGACCTCGGCGGACGCCACCCACAGTAGTCCATGCTGGTACTCCGACATCCAATCTTTCTGAACCACTATACGCTCTGGAGCGGGTAGGCGTTGTGTTCATCGTGAAGCTCGCGGGGGTACTCCAGCTCCACCTCGAGGATAAAGCCCTCGGGCCCGTCGGCCGGTTGGTCTTTTATTGTACCAACCAGCCCATCACAGTCCTCTACCCATCGAAATCCGCCAGTTGGTAGGGGTTGGCTCATGGCCCACCCGTACAGGTTATTGGCGTCAAGGTAGAGAATGTGGCTGTTGGGCTTCTCCGAGTCGTATCCCTCTACTGCGGGGTTGTTCGCCCTGGCGTGGCGCTTCGACACCATAGAGATGCCGCCCCGCATCCCCTTCTCGATGAAGAGGTGCTGGTCGTAGTCTGTGAGCAGCTCCAGTTCTACTCCGGTCTTTTTGAGGAGAGCATCCCAAGATAGGCCTGGACTGGTGTAGTAGTGCGCTGGGTCCAGCCTGTATTGTTTCTGGGAGGTCTTTCGAAAGTTCTCAAAGACGTCGGCAAGGAGCAGCAATTCGGTCCGGCAGTAGAGGTCGGTGTAGTTGCCTAGGGTTTGACACCCGCAGGTCTCCCAGACCCTCTGGGCGTGCTCGTAGTCACTATCGGAAATATTTTCGTCCGTGAGCTTGGAGTAGAAGGAGTGCGCCGGGGGAAGCTGGGTCTCCTCGAAACGCTCCCAGGAGTCCATGTACTCATAGGGGTACACACCTTTGCGCATGAGCAGTCCGCGCTTTTGGTGGTCGGGCTCGTAGTGGGTTGTGATCTGGAAGGCCTCGGGCTTGTTCGCCGCTACCAGCTTGTCGAGGGGGGCTAGTAAGAACTGTGCGCTGTCGATGAAGCGCAGCTGCCCCAGGGAGAAGCTGATGTACTTCTCGGTGTTGTTGGGGATGCAGGAAATCCGCCCCTCCACCTTGGATCTCGCCTGCATCAGCAAGTGGCTGTCGTACCCCCGCAGGTTGTGGAACACAACTAGTATGGTTGTGGTCTTTGGGCTGAGCCTCAATTTGAGTTTGCAGACGCTGTGGGCGGCTCCTCAGTACTTGCCGGTGATGTGGCAGTGGTCCCTTACAGAGTCTCCTTTCAGGAGTCCGTCACACACATGGCATCTGCTAGCGGTTCTGTGGCTCTCCCAGTCTGCGCTTGTCATTCTCATGGCTTGCGGGTTCGCCAGCACTTTCTGGATCCCGCGGTCTTCCTCTTGGAGAGCTCGGAGGAGGTGTTCTGCTGCGTTGGGCCCCCGGTATTCGACAGGCGCCTCTGTCTTCCCGTCGCACCGCACCTTGACATAGCAGTAACATCGAACTTTTTTTTTTTTACTTTTTTGGATCCTACCCTTCCTCGTAATCGGAAAAATTACCACTTACCTTTTTTTCGAAATTCCGACTTCAAGTGCCCTAAAATGCCGCTAAGCGCGCTCAAGTTTCATATTTTACAAATTACCTTTTTCCCGCCGTGATTACGCGGACACATACACCTTCCCAAACACATTCCGTTTTTCCTAACCACAATGCTGAAAAATCGCGCTTTACATCTTTTTCTAAAAATTACTTTTTTTTGCTCTCTACTCCTCCTCCTTACCCCAGACACACTTCTTAATCATCTTTTCCGGGAATCTAACGACTAAAAATAGTGAAAAAGCTGCCTAAAAGAGAGAAAAAAAATTTTCTTTTTTTTTATAAACTATTCGACATTTTCCTTCTCCTCTTACGGAAAAAATCAAAACCACTTACTTTTTCCGCCCTTTTTGTCACCGGAAATAGGAAAACCGCAAGGGAAAACGTCCCATTACAAATTTTTCTTTTTTTACATCCTACCGCTCCGCGTAATCGAAAAAATTACCACTTACCTTTTTTTTCGAAATTACGACTTAAAGTGCCCAAAACTGCCGCTAAGCGCGCTCAAGTTTCATTATTTACAAATTACCTTTTTTCCGCCGTGTTTACTCGAACACATACACCTACCACAACACACTCCGTCTTTCCGACCCATAATGCCTAAAAAACGCGCCTAAAACCTTTTTCATAAAACTACTTTTTTTTGCTCTCTAATCCTTCTCCTTACCCCTGAAACACTTCCTAATCATCTTTTCCGGGAACCTAACGACCAAAAATAGTGAAAAAATCCCTTAAGGGGAGAAAAAAAATTTTCTTTTTTTTATAATTTATTAAACAATTTCCCTCTCCCCTTACGGAAAAAAACAAAACCACTTACTTTTTCCGCCCTTTTTCGCACCGGAAATAAGAAAACCTCAAGGGAAAAAGTCACATGAAAAATTTCTCTTTTCTCTTTTTTTTTTTTTACTTTTTTGCATCCTACCGCTCCTCGTATTCGAAAAAATTACCACTTACCTTTTTTTCGAAATTCCGACTTAAAGTGCCCAAAAAGGCCGCTGAGCGCGCTCAAGTTTCATTTTTACAAATTACCTTTTTCCCGCCGTGATTACGCCAACACATACACCTTCCCAAACACACTCCGTTTTTCCTAACAACAATGCTGAAAAAACGCGCGTAACACCTTTTTCTAAAAATTACATTTTTTTGCTCTCTACTACTTTTCCTTACCCCCGAAACACTTCCTAATCATCTTTTCCGGGAACCTAACGACCAAAATTAGTGAAAAGCTCCCTAAAGGAGAGAAAAAAAATTTTCTTTTTTTTATAATTTATTTCACATTTTCCCTCTCCCTTACGGAAAAAAACAAAACCACTTACTTTTCCACCCTTTGTGTCACCGGAAATAGGAAAACCGCAAGGGAAAACGTCCCATTAAAAGTTTTTCTTTTTTTTCTTTTTTTTTTTTTTGGATCCTGCCGCTCCGCGTAATCGAAAAAATTACCACTTACCTTTTTATTTGAAATTCCGACTTAAAGTTCCCAAAACTACCGCTAAGCGCGCTCAAGTTTCATTTTTTACAAATCACCTTTTTTCCGCCGTGATTACGCGAACACATACACCTACCTCAATACACTCCGTCTTTCCGACCCATAATACCTCAAAAACGCGCCTAACATCTTTTTCATAAAATTACTTTTTTTTGCTCTCTACTCCTTTTCCTTAACCCAGAAACACTTCCTAGTCATCTTTTCCGGCAAACTAACGACCAAAAATGGTCAAGAAAGCTCCCAAAAAGGACAAAAATAAATTTTCGGTTTTTTATAGTTTATTTCACATTTTCCCTCTCCCCTTACGGAAAAAAACAAAACCACTTACTTTTTCCGCCCTTTTTGTCACCGGAAATAAGAAAACCTCAAGGGAAAACGTTCCATGAAAAATTTTTCTTTTCTCTTTTTTTTTTTTTTAACTTTTTTGCATCCTACCGCTCCTCGTAATCGGAAAAATTACCACTTACCTTTTTTTCGAAATTCCGACTTCAAGTGCCCTAAAATACCGCTATGCGCGGTCAAGTTTCATTTTTTACAAATTACCTTTTTTTCGCCGTTATTACGCCAACACATGCACCTTCCCAAACACACTCCGTTTTCCTACCCATAATGCCTAAAAAACGTGCCTAACACCTTTTACTTAAAATTACTTTTTTTTCCCTCTCTACTCCTTCTCCTTATCCCCGAAACACTTCCTAATCATCTTTTCCGGCAAACTAACGACCAAAAATGGTCAAGAAAGCTCCCAAAAAGGACAAAAAAATATTTACTTTTTTTTTAAAATTATTTCATATTTTCCTTCTCCCCTTAGGGAAAAAAACAAAACCACTTACTTTTTCCGCCCTTTTTGTCACCGAAAATAAGAAAACCTCAAGGGAAAACGTTCCATGAAAAATCTTTCTTTTCTCTTTTTTTTTTTTTTACTTTTTTGCATCCTACCGCTCCTCGTAATCGAAAAAATTACCACTTACCTTTTTTTTCGAAATTCCGACTTAAAGTGCCGAAAACTGCCGCTAAGCGCGCTCAAGTTTCATTTTTTACAAATTACGTTTTTTCCGCCGTGATTACGCGAACACATACACCTACCCACACACACTCCGTCTTTCCGACCCATAATGCCTAAAAAAAAACGCGCTTAACATCTTTTTCTTAAAATTACTTTTTTTTTTTCTCCACTCCTTGTTACACTCGAAACACTTCCTAATCATCTTTTCCGGCAAACAAACGACCAAAAATGGTCAAAAAAGCTCCCTAAAGGAGAAAAAAAAATTTTCTTTTTTTTTTTTAAATTTATTTCACATTTTTTCCTCTCAAATTACGGAAAAAAACAAAACCACTTACTTTTTCCGCCCTTTTATCACCGGAAATAGGAAAACCTTAAAGGAAAACGTCCCGTTCAAAATTTTTTTTCTTCTGTTTTTTTTTGACTTTTTTGCATCCTACCGCTCGGCGTAATCGGAAAAATTGCCACTTACCTTTTTTTTCGAAATTCCGACTTAAAGTACCTTAAAATGCCGCTGAGCGCGCTCAAGTTTTAATTTTTTACCAATTACCTTTTTCCCGTCGTGATTACAAGAACACATACACCTTCTTAAACACACTCCGTTTTTCCGACCAATAATGCCTAAAAAAGCCGCTTAAAACATTTTTCTTAAAATTACTTTTTTTTTACTCTCTACTCCTTCTCCTTACCCCCGAAACACTTCCTAATCATCTTTTCCGGCAAACTAACGATCAAAAATAGTGAAAAAGCTCCCTAAAGGAAAAAAAAAAAAATTTTTTTTTTTTTTTATAATTTATTTCACACTTTGCCTCTCCCCTTACGGAAAAAAACAAAACCACTTACTTTATCCGCCCTTTTTATCACCGCAAATAGGAAAACCGGAAGCGAAAACTTCCCATTAAAAATTTTTCTTTTTTTTTTTTTTTTTAATTTTTTTCATCCTACCGTTCCGCGTAATCGAAAAACTTACAATTTACCTTTTTTTTCGAAATAACGACTTAAAGTGCCCAAAAATGACGCTAAGGGCGCCCAAGTTTGATCTTTTACAAATTACCTTTTTTCGGCCGTGATTACGCCAAACATACACCTTCCCAAACACACTCCGTTTTTCCAACCCATAATGCCTCAAAAACGTGCCTAACACCTTTTTCTTAAAATTACTTTTTTTTTCCTCTCTACTCCTTCTCCTTATCCCCGAAACACTTCCTAATTTTCTTTTCCGGGAAACTAACGACCAAAAATGGTCAAAAAAGCTCCCAAAAAGGACTAAAATAAATTTTCTTTTTTTTAAAAATTATTTCATATTTTCCTTCTCTCCTTACGGAAAAAACAAAACCACTTACTTTTTCCGCCCTTTTTATCACCGGAAATAGGAAAACCTCAAGGGAAAACGTCCCATGAAAAATTTTTCTTTTTTTTTTTTTTAAACTTTTTTGCATCCTACCGCTCTTCGTAATCGGAAAAATTACCACTTACCTTTTTTTTAAAATTCCGACTTCAAGTGCACTAAAATGCCGCTAAGCGCGCTCAAACGTCATTTTTTACAAATTACCTTTTTTCCGCCGCGATGACGCCAACACATACACCTACCCAAACATACTCCGTTTTTCCTACCCATAATGCCTAAAAAACGCGCTTAACACCTTTTTCTTAAAATTACTTTTTTTTTGCTCTGTACTACTTCTCCTACCCCTGAAACACTTCTTAAGCATCTTTTCCGGCAAACTAACGACGAAAAATGGTGAAAAAGCCTCCTAAAGGAGAAAAAAATTATTTCACATTTCCCTGTCCCCTTACGGAAAAAACAAAACGACTTTCTTTTTCCGCCTAATTTATCACCGGAAATAGGAAAACCGCAAGGGAAAACGTCCCGTAAAAAATTTTTTTTTCTTCTTTTGTTTTGAATTTTTTGCACCCTACCGCTCCTCGTAATCGGAAAAATTGCCACTTACCTTTTTTTTCAAAATTCCGACTTAAAGTACCCTAAAATGCCGCTAACCGCGCTCAAACTTCATTTTTTACAAATTACCTTTTTTTTGCCGTGATTACGCGAAAATATACAACTACCCAAACACTCCGTCTTTCCTAAAAAAAAGCGCTTAAAACCTTTTTCTAAAAATTACTTTTTTTTTTCCTCTACTCCTTCTCCTTACCCCCGAAACACTTCCTAATCATCTTTTCCGGGAACTAACGACCAAAAATAGTGAAAAAGCTCCCTAAAGGAAAGAAAAAAAAAATTCTTTTTTTCTTATTTTATTTCACATTTTCCCTCTCCAATTACGGAAAAAAACAAAACCACTTAGTTTTTCCGCCCTTTTTATCATCGGAAATAGGAAAAGCGCAAGGGAAAACGTCCCGTACAAAATTTTTTTTTCTTCTTTTTTTTTGAATTTTTTGCACCCTACCGCTCCTCGTAATCGGAAAAATTGCCACTTACCTTTTTTTTCGAAATTCCGACTTAAAGTACTTAAAGTACCCTAAAATGCCGCTAACCGCGCTCAAACTTCATTTTTTACAAATTACCTTTTTCCGCCGTGATTACGCGAAAATATACACCTACCCACACACACTCCGTCTTTCCTAAAAAAAAGCGCTTAACACCTTTTTCTAAAAACCACTTAATTTTTCCGCCCTTTTTATCACTAGAAATAGGAAAACGGCAAGGAAAAACGTCCCGTAGAAAAATTTTTTTTCTTCTTTTTTTTTTTTTTTACTTTTTTTGCATCCTACCGCTCCTCGTAATCGAAAAAATTACCATTTACCTTTTTTTCGAAATTCCGACTTAAAGTGCCCTAAAATGCCGCTAAGCGCGCTCAAAATTCATAAATTACAAAATACCTTTTTCCCGCTGTGATTACGCAGACACATACACCTTCCTAAACACACTCCGTTTTTCCTAACCACAATGCTGAAAAAACGCGCTTAACACCTTTTTCTAAAAATTACTTTTTTTTGCTCTGTACTCCTTCTCTTTACCCCCGAAACACTTCCTATTCATCTTTTCCGGGAACCTAACGACCAAAAATGGTCAAGAAAGCTTCCAAAAAGGACAAAAATAAAGTTTCTGTTTTTATAATTTATTTCATATTTTCCTTCTCCCCTTACGGAAAAAAAAAAACCACTTACTTTTTGCGCCCTTTTTATCACCAGAAATAGGAAAACGGCAAGGAAAAACGTCCCGTAGAAAATTTTTTTTTCTTCTTTTTTTTTTTTTTTACTTTTTTTGCATCCTACCGCTCCTCGTAATCGAAAAAATTACCATTTACCTTTTTTTCGAAATTCCGACTTAAAGTGCCCTAAAATGCCGCTAAGCGCGCTCAAAATTCATAATTTACAAATTACCTTTTTCCCGCTGTGATTACGCGGACACATACACCTTCCTAAACACACTCCGTTTTTCCTAACCACAATGCTGAAAAAACGCGCTTAACACCTTTTACTTAAAATTAATTTCTTTTTCCTCTCTATTTCTTCTCCTTACCCCCGAAATACTTCCTAATCATCTTTTCTGGCAAACTAACGACCAAAAATGATCAAAAAAGCTCCTAAAAAGGACAAAAATAAATTTTCTTTTTTTTTTTAAATTATTTCATATTTTCCTTCTCCCCTTACGGAAAAAAACAAAACCACTTACTTTTTCCGCCCTTTTTATGACCAGAAATAGGAAAACGGCAAGGGAAAACGTCCCGTACAATATTTTTTTTTCTTCTTTTTTTTTTTTACTTTTTTGCATCCTACCGCTCCCGTAATCGGAAAAATTACCACGTACCTTTTTGTCGAAATTCCGACTTAAAGTGCCTTAAAATGCCGCTAAGCGCGCTCAAGTTTCATTTTTTTACAAATTACCTTTTTCCCGCCGTGATTACGCGGACACATACACCTTCCCAAACATACTCCGTTTTTCCTAACCACAATGCTGAAAAAACGCGCTAAACACCTTTTCCTAAAAATTACATTTTTTTGGCTCTGTACTCCTTCTCTTTACTCCCGAAACACTTCCTTATCATCTTTTCCGCCAAGCTAACGACCAAAGAAAGTGAAAAAGCTCCCTAAAGGAGAAAAAAAAATTTTTTTTTTTATAATTTTTTTTACATTTTCCCTCTCCCCTTACGGAAAAAAACAAAACCACTTACTTTTTCCGCCCTTTTTGTCACCGGAAATAGGAAAACCTCAAGGGAAAACGTCCCGCACAAAATTTTCTTTTCTTCTTTTTTTTTTTTTACTTTTTTGCATCCTACCGCTCCTCGTAATCGAAAAAATTACCACTGACCTTTTTTTCGAAATTCCAACTTCAAGGGCCCTAAAATGCCGCTAAGCGCGCTAAAGTTTCATTTTTTACAAATTACCTTTTTGCCGCCGTTATTACGCCAACACATACACATACTTAAACACACTCCGTTTTTCCTACCCATAATGCTTAAAATGACGCGCCTAACAGCTTTTACTTAAAATTACTTTTTTTTTTCCTCTACTCCTTCTCCTTACCCCCGAAACACTTCCTAATCATCTTTTCCGGCAAACTAACAACCAAAAATGATCAAAAAAGCTCCCAAAAAACAAAGATAAATTTTCTTTTTTTTTTTAAATTATTTAATATTTTCCTTCTCCCCTTACGGAAAAAAACAAAACCACTCTTTTTTCCGCCCTTTTTATCACCAGAAATAGGCAAACGGCAAGGGAAAACGTCCCGTACAAAATTTTTTTTTCTTCTTTTTTTTTTACTTTTTTTGCATCCTACCGCTCCTCGTAATCGAAAAAATTACCACTTACCTTTTTTTCTAAATTCCGACTTCAAGTGCCCTAAAATGCCGCTAAGCGCGCTCAAGTTTCATATTTTACAAATTACCTTTTTCGCGCCGTGATTACGCGGACAAATACACCTTCCCAAACACACTCCATTTTTCCTAACCATAATGCTGAAAAAACGCGCTTAACACCTTTTACTTAAAATTAATTTTTTTTTCCTCTCTACTCCTTCTCCTTACCCCCGAAACACTTCCTAATCATCTTTTCCGGGAACCTAACGACCAAAAATAGTGAAATAGCTCCCCAAAGGAGAGAAAAAAGATTTTCTTTTTTTTATAATTTATTTCACATTTTCCCTCTCCCCTTACGGAAAAAAACAAAACCACTTACTTTTTCCGCCCTTTTTGTCACCGGAAATAGGAAAACCGCAAGGGAAAACGTCTCATTAAAAATTTTTCTTTTTTTTTTTTTAAATTTTTTTGCATCCTGCCGCTCCGCGTAATCGAAAAAATTACCCGTTACCTTTTTTTTGAAATTCCGACTTCAAGTGCACTAAAATGCCGCTAAGCGCGCTCAAGTTTCATTTTTTACAAATTACCTTTTTTCCGCCGTTATTACGCCAACACATACACCTTCCCAAACACACTCCGTTTTTCCTACCCATAATGCCTCAAGAACGTGCCTAACACCTTTTACTTAAAATTACTTTTATTTCCCTCTCTACTCCTTCTCCTTACCCCCGAAACACTTCCTAATCATCTTTTCCGCCAAACTAACGACCAAAAATTGTCAAGAAAGCTCCCAAAAAGTACAAAAATAAATTTTCTGTTTTTTATAATTTATTTCACATTTTCCCTCTCCCCTTACGGAAAAAAAACAAAACCACTTACTTTTTCCGCCTTTTTTATCACCGGAAATAGGAAAACGGCAAGGGAAAACGTCCCGCACAAAATTTTTTTTTTCTTTTTTTTTTTACTTTTTTTTGTATCCTACCGCTCCTCGTAATCGAAAAAATTACCACTTACCTTTTTTTCGAAATTACGACTTAAAGTGCCCTAGAATGCCGCTAATCGCGCTCAAGTTTCATATTTAAAAAATTACCTTTTTCCCGCCGTTATTACGCGGACACACACACCTTCCCAAACACACTCCGTTTTTCCTAACCACAATGCTGAAAAAACGCGCTTAACACTTTTTTCTAAAAATTACTTTTTTTTGCTCTGTACTCCTTCTCCTTACCCCCGAAACACTTCCAAATCATCTTTTCCGGGAACCTAACGACCAAAAATAGTGAAAAAGCTCCCTAAAGGAGAGAAAAAAAATTTTCCTTTTTTTTATAATTTATTTCACATTTTCCGTTTCCCTTACGGAAAAAAAAAATAACTTACTTTTTCCGCCCTTTTTGTCACCGGAAATAGGAAAACCGCAAGGGAAATCGTCCCATTAAAAATTTTTCTTTTTTTTTTTTTATTTTACTTTTTTGCATCCTACCGCTCCGCGTAATAGAAAAAATTAACATTTACCTTTTTATTCGAAATTCCGACTTAAAATGCCGAAAACTGCCGTTAAGCGCGCTCAAGTTTCATTTTTTTTTTAAATTATATTTTTTTCCCCCGTGATTACGCGAACACATACACCGACCCACACACAGTCCGTTTTTCCGACCCATTATGCCTAAAAAGAAGGCGCTGAACACCTTTTTCATAAAAATTACTTTTTTTTTCTCTCTACTCCTTCTCCTTACCACCGAAACACTTCCTAATCATCTTTTCCGGGAACCTAACAACCAAAAATAGTGAAAAAGCTCCCTAAAGGAGAGAAAAAAAATTTTCTTTTTTTTTATAATTTATTTCACATATTCCCTCTACCCTTACGGAAAAAAAAAACACGTACTTTTTCCGCCTTTTTTGTCACCGGAAATAGGAAAACCTCAAGGGAAAACGTCCAATGAAAGAATTTTCTTTTTTTTATTTTTTTTTTTACTTTTTTGCATCCTACCGCTCCTCGTAATCGGAAAAATTACCACTTACCTTTTTTTTGAAATTCCGACTTCAAGTGCCTTAAAAGGCCGCTAAGCGCGCTCAAGTTTCATATTTTACAAATTACCTTATTCCCGCCGGGATTACGCGGACACATACACCTTCCCAAACACACTCCGTTTTTCCTAACCACAATGCTGAAAAAACGCGCTTAACACTTTTTTCTAAAAATTACTTTTTTTTGCTCTATACTCCTTCTCCTTACCCCCGAAACACTTCCTAGTCATCTTTTCCGGTAAACTAACGACCAAAAATAGTGAAAAAGCTCCCTAAAGGAGAAAAAAGATTTTCTTTTTTTTTAATAATTTATTTCACATTTTCCCTCTCCCCTTACGGAAAAAAACAAAACCACTTACTTTTTCCGCCCTTTTTGTCACCGGAAATAGGAAAACCTCAAGGGAAAACGTCCCATGAAAAATTTTTCTTTTTTCTTTTTTTTTTTTTACTTTTTTGCATCCTACCGCTCCTCGTAATCGGAAAAATTACCACTTACCTTTTTTTCGAAATTCCGACTTCAAGTGCCCTAAAATGCCGCTAAGCGCGCTCAAGTTTCATTTTTTACAAATTACCTTTTTTCCGCCGTGATTGCGCCAACACATACACCTTCCCAAGCACACTCCGTTTTTTCTTACCCATAATGCCTCAAGAACGTGCCTAACACCTTTTACTTAAAATTACTTTTTTTTCTCCTCTCTACTCCTTCTCGTTACCCCCGAAACACTTCCTGATAATTTTTTCCGGGAACCTAACGACCAAAAATAGTGAAAAAGCTCCCTAAAGGAGAGAAAAAAGATTTTCTTTTTTTTTTTTAATTTATTTCACATTTTCCCTCTCCCCTTACGGAAAAAAACAAAACCACTTACTTTTTCCGCTCTTTTTGTCACCGGAAATAGCTAAACCTAAAGGGAAAACGTCCCATGAAAAATTTTTTTTTCTTTTTTTTTTTTTTACTTTTTTTGCATCCTACCGCTCCTCGTATCCGGAAAAATTACCACGTACCTTTTTTTTGAAATTCCGACTTAAAGTGCCCTAAAATGCCGCTAAGCGCGCTCAAGTTTCATATTTTACAAATTACCTTTTTCCCGCCGTGATTACGCGAACACATACACCTACCCACACACACTCCGTCTTTCCGACCCATAATGCCTAAAATAACGCGCCTAACACCTTTTTCAGAAAATTACTTTTTTTTGCTCTCTACTCCTTCTCCTTACCCCCGAAAAACTTCCTAATCATCTTTTCCGCCAAACTAACGACCAAAAATGGTCAAGAAAGCTCCCAAAAAGGAGAAAAATAAATTTTCTGTTTTTTATAATTTATTTCGCATTTTCCCTCTCCCCTTACGGAAAAAAACAAAACCACTTACTTTTTCCGCCCTTTTTGTCACCGGAAATAGGAAAACCTCAAGGGAAAACGTCCCATGAAAAATTTTTCTTTTTTCTTTTTTTTTTATTTTTTTGCATCCTACCGCTCCTCGTAATCGGAAAAATTACCACTTACCTTTTTTTCGAAATTCCGACTTCAAGTGCCCTAAAATGCCGCTAAGCGCGCTCAAGTTTCATATTTTACAAGTTACCTTTTTCCCGCCGTGATTACGCGGACACATACACCTTCCCAAACACACTCCGTTTTTCCTAACCACAATGCTGAAAAAACGCGCTTAACACTTTTTTCTAAAAATTACTTTTTTTTGCTCTCTACTCCTTCTCCTTACCCCCGAAACACTTCCTAATCATCTTTTCCGCCAAACTAACGACCAAAAATAGTGAAAAAGCTCCCTAAAGGAGAGAAAAAAAATTTTCTTTTTTTTATAATTTATTTATCATTTTCCCTTTCCCTTACGGAAAAAAAAAATCACTTACTTTTTCCGCCCTTTTTGTAACCGTAAATAGGAAAACCGCAAGGGAAAACGTCCCAAGTAGTATAGATAATGAGCGCCTCTAGCGCACATTATCTATACTACTCCCACTTCTAAAAAATTACACCTCTAGTACCCCCCCTCAATAAATAAAAAAAATTAAAATAGGGACCTGGAAAAAGTGTTTGAGGTTAAGGCAATAAAAAATCAATAACATTTTCAATTAAGACTCAGTAAAAAGATATAACAAAAATAATAATCTTATAAAAATGTCAGAAGGAAAAACTTGCACCAAATGCAATGAATATAAATATTTTTATGAATATGATAAACAACCAATAAATAAAAGTAAAGATGGATATCGTGCTTCATGTAAACAATGTAATAAAATAAATCAAAGAAATCATTATCAAAAAAATAAAGAAAAGTATAAAAAATGTTATCAAAGTTTTATAGAAAGAAATCCCGATTATCAAAAAAAATATTATATTATAAATAAATAATTACCTAATTAAAATTTATCCTTTAAAAATGAGCGGCAAAGAAAACCAAAAAACTAAAAATTATAAAAATATAATTACTGAAACTGTTATTGATGACATAGATGAAACTGATCAAAAGAATTATATTAATCAATTAAAAAGAAGAATAGTTATTAATCAATATCCTTTTAAATTTAAAATAATATTAACGAGTGAATTTAATACACCTATTGCATTTGATATTATTGAAGCTCACTATTCTCATCCTGTTCAAATTATTCAAACAGAAAATAATTTAACTGCATTTTATGATGATTTATTAGATAAGTTCAATGCTTGGATAGATGGATTTCAAGAACGAGGAAGTGGGTTTGTATTTAAAAAGATAATAAGTGTTAATGTAAAACAACATAAATATAACAGCCAAAGAGCTTCATCTTATATTCCTTTACAATTTAAATCAAGTAACATTATAAATGTTCAAAATACAAAAGATAACAAATGTTTTCTTTGGTCTATTTTAGCTAAATTATATCCAGCTAATAGAGATAAACAAAGAGTATCTAAATATAAACCATATGAAGATAAAATTAATATGAATGGAATCGATTATCCCGTGAAAATAAAAGATATTCCAAAAGTAGAAAAACAAAACGGTAATCTATCTATTAATGTATTTGCATTAGAAAATCAAACAAATAAACAATCCTTATATCCTGTTTATGTCTCAAATGTAGAAAGCGAAAATATTATTGACCTTTTATTCATAGAAAATAATGAAAATACTCACTATTGTTTAATCAAAGATCTAGAGAGTTTTAAATATGATAAAAACAAACATAAATCATTTACATGTAGAAATTGTATGCAAGGGTTTCAAAGAAAAGTAACATTAGAAAGACATCAAGAAATTTGTTTAGATCATAAACACTGTAATACTATAATGCCTAAAAAAGGCAAAAATAGTCTTCAATTTAAAAATCATCATTTTAGAGAAAAACTTCCTTTTTCTATTTACTGTGATTTTGAAGCAAATAATATTCCTATTGAAACAACACAACCTAATCCAAATGAATCTTATACAAAGAAAATTTTTAAACAAGAAATTAACAGTTATGGGATTTATGTTAAATCAAATTATTCAAATATTTTTAAATCTCAATACTTTGAATATGTAGGAAATGATTCAAAAGAAAAGTTTGTTAAGAAAATAATAAGAATTTATAAAAATATTACTTATAACATGTACTTAAATGAAAAGAAAGGACCTGTTTTATCAAAAGAACAAGAACAAGAATTTCAAGAAGCAACACATTGCTATATATGTAAAAATGAATTTACAGATTTAATAAGAGAACATAATCATTTTACAGGAGGTTATAGAGGAGCAGCTTGTCAATCATGTAATACTAAAGAAGGAAAATCTTCAAAATTAATACCTGTCTTCTTTCATAATGGTTCTAACTATGATTTCCACTTTATCATAGAAGAACTAAAAAAATATGAAGATGAATATAATAAAGTTACAACATTATCTAAATCTTCAGAAGATTATATTTCAATAGAATATGGATCAAATTATCAAAAATTAAGATTCCTAGATTCTTATAGATTTCTAAGTAAAGGTTTATCAGATGTTGCAAAGTCTTTAAAAGAATTTCCTATTTTAGAAAGTGAATTTGAAGAAACAAGTTTACTAAAACAAAAAGGATTCTACCCTTATGAATATATAGATTCAATCGAAAGATTTAAAGAAAATAAATTACCTGATATTTCTAAATTTTATTCAACTTTAAAACAAGAAGGAATTTCCGAAGAAGAATACAAACATGCACAAAACGTCTGGAATACTTATAATTGTAAAACATTAAAAGATTATCACAATTTATATCTAAAAACAGATGTACTCCTTCTAGCTGATGCATTTGAACAATTTAGAGATTTCTTTTTACGGCATCATCAAATAGATCCTTGTTATTGTTTCTCTGCTCCTGGATTAACTTGGCAATGTGGTTTAAAATACACAGGAATAGAATTAGAATTATTAACAGACTATGATATGTTACAAATGTTTGAAAAAGGAATAAGAGGAGGATTTTCAGGTGTATTAGGATCAAGACATGTAAAAGCTTATAATAAATATACTCCTAACTATAAAGATGGAAATAGATTATTAGATGATAATGAATTAAAAGAATGTTTAAAAAAATTAAAGAATGGAGAAAATATAAATGACTTACTTAAAGAAAAGTATTTATTATATCTTGATGCAAATAATCTCTACGGTTGGGCTATGAGTCAGAAGTTACCAACAAGAGATTTTAAATGGGAATATAATGAAAATAATCCAGATGTTCAACATAATAACAAACCTAATTATTATAAAAACATTCCAGAAAATAGAGGATGTATCATCGAATGTGATTTAGAATATCCTGATTCTTGTAAGTTTAAAACTAAGAATTATCCTTTAGCACCAGAACATATGATAGTTAAAGAAGAAATGCTTTCACCTTATCAATTAAATCTTTTAGAAGAACAAGAAACTAAATTAGGAAAAGAAAAGAAATTATTCTTAACTTTATATGATAAAAAGAAATATATTGTTCATCATTCTATTTTAAAAGAATATATTAAACTAGGATTAAAAGTTACTAAAGTCTATAGAATTATTTCTTTTGAAGAATCAAATTGGTTAAAAAAATATATTGATTTTAATACTAATCAAAGAACAAAAGCAAAATCAGATTTTGAGAAAGATTTATGGAAGTTAATGAATAATGCTTTCTATGGTAAAACTATGGAGAATATTAGAAATAGATGTGATATAAAACTTTTAAATAATGAGAATGAAATAAAGAAATTTATAAATAAACCAAACTTTAAAGACTCTGTCATTTTCAATGATAATCTAGTAGCAATAGTTAATAATATTACAAGTATCAAGTTTAATAAACCGATTTATCTAGGACAAGCTATTTTAGATTATTCAAAACAATTAATGTATCGATTTTATTATGAAGTTATAAATGAAGTATGGTCTGACAATGAAATTATCGGTTTCGATACTGATTCATACTTTCTTTCTATTAAAACTAAAGATATTTATAAAGATTTAAAACAAGTACAAGATGAGTTAGATACAAGTGATTATCCAAAAGATCATCCTTTATATTCTGTAGATAATAAAAAAGTAATAGGAAAATTTAAAGATGAACTCAATGGGAAAATTATGAATGAAATAATTTTTCTAAAAAGTAAGGCTTATGCTTATACACTTTCAGATTTAACAGAAAAGAAAAAATTAAAAGGAATTTCACAACCTATTGTCAAAAAAGAAATGAATTTTAAAAATTATAAAAACTGTTTATATAATACAGAAACACAACTAAATACAATGTTTAGATTGAATTCTGAAAAACATAATATGTTTATTAATGAAGTAAAAAAAGTTTCATTAAATCCTTTTGATGATAAGAGATATATTTGTGAAGATGGAATAAATACATTACCTTATGGAATAGAATCTTTGTATTTTATTTGAAATGGTTGAAAGTGTTTTAGTAGGATGTTAAATTTATTTAACTATCTCTCTATATCCTTCTTTGAAAATCCGGATTAACGGTATAATATTTTTAGCTTTAAATGTACGCATATAATAAAAAAACATAATTTTATCAACATTTTTAAAAAAATTAATTTATTGTAAAACTCTAAACTTACTTCCGTCACTCTCTGTCTCAACAATCCTATCACTAATAACTACAGCATAAACTTGTAGTGGTTTTGTAATATTAGAATTGAAATTAATTTTAACCGTAATATCTGTTATATTTCCTTTTATTGAATCACTTTGATTACTAATATCTATAACATATAAAGGATAATATTCTTTATAATCAAAGGATGATAAATTTGGACTGGTTGAGTCCATAAAACATTTTTGTTTAAAGTTTATCGCTTCTAGAAACATTCTACTAAAATCGTTATTCCCAAAATCTAACTGATAATCAACTTCAGGATATCTACGTGAATTAAGAGTAACAAAAATATTTCTCACATCTGCATTTATAAATAAAGATTTATCAAACTGTTCAGTGGCTCCAGGTGTTTGTAATTGAAATGCGATAATTATAAATCTTGGTTTTTCCGGAGAATTTCTTGTACTTAATCTCCAATCATAAGAAGTTCCAGAAGTTATAACTGTATTTTGGTCTTGAATCTTTTTATAAGCAATTTGATATTTTGATTTATCTCTTACTGTTTTTAGTAGTTTATTTTCATATTCTAGACTTGGTTTAACATGTGGAACAAACCACGTTAGGGAATCTAGTTTTACCTTACCAGCATCTGACATTTTAAGATATGGGATCTTAACTTCACCAACATTTTTTTCAAGTTTACTAACAACAGCATCTTTTGAATCTTGTTTTCTATAAAGAGATAGTTCATGTTGAAAACCATACATAACTTTATCATAAGTTTCACAGAACCCAAATATATGTTTTAAAGGAACACAGAAACTGAAGCTTCCTTTCTTATTAGGTTGTCCAATTATATATAATTTTCTAATTTCAAATCCGTTCTTTGTGTAAACATTCGACTCTTTAAACCATAATTGATTAAGTCCTACAGTTTTTTCAAAATCATCATTATATTTCAAATAACCTAACATTGTAGTTGTCTCTCCTGGGTAATTTAAATTTTCAATCTCTTGTCCACTCACGCGATATTTGATATTACTAAACAAATGCATCAGAGCATTATTTGTTAGAGTTGTATTATCAGTCGCTGCAAACTCAGTACCATTACTTTTAACTAGTTGTCCTTTAAATAACAAATAACTTTCCGAAATATCAAGGAAAGCATCTTGCTGATTAATAATGAATCTTATTTCCCCACTTTTATTAAAATCTCTGACATCAGAAGTGTATTCCCGATATTCATAACTTTCAATGCTTTCATCTTGTATAAAATTTTCTCCGATATTTAACTTCTCCATTTTATTAAGAAAAAAATCAAGTTCTAAACTTCACTCCACTTAATAATATTTTATTGTTTATATTTATAGTGTTTAAATTTATATCATACTCAGTTCTTATTTTAAGTTCTTCAGGAAACGATTTAATATTAAAATTTTTTTCATTTTTGGTAATTATTATTTGAAAGTTAGTGTATTGTGGAATTTCGGAGATATTTAATGAATCTTCAACTTTTATAAACAGTCCTTTTAGCAATTCAAGCTCATTATCAAAACTATCTAATAACACACCTTCAATAATAAACTCTGATTCGTTGGGTGGATTTTTTAGTAATTCAAGATCTTCAGGAAATTTAGTTTTAAAATTTAATATGGTTAAATCATTAGAACTAATATAATAACTTTTTTTCATTTTCTTTAAAATTGTTGTATTTTCATATTTCGGTAATTCTGGAACTAAATTCCCAAACATAGAACCACTATTTATGATTCTGTTTACAACATTTGAATCTCCTTTACATGTAACAGTATTGTTTTTTAATTTTATATCAATTTCATAATCAACTCCCTTATTATCATTATTTTCAACATTAGTAATACCATGTCTAATATACATTCCGTTGTTAGTTAACTTAAAACAATACAGTTCATTCCTTTTTCCAATAGAATTAAAACCTTGAACATTTTCAAGATCGTCTAGATTTGAGTTGTGACTGTGAAAAGGCAATATTTCATCTCGTTCCATTTTATTTCTTTAAAATTTAGTTTTTTGTAATTCATTCTCATAAAAACTACCGATGATCTCTTCTCCTTTTAAATCCTTGATTTTATAAGTTTTTGGATTAGTATTTAAAACTTTATCTACAACGAAAATTTCAGATGTCCAATTTCTTTCATATCCTTTTTTAAATTTATGTTTGTATTTGGGTATTCGAACTCTGTCTCCTACTTTAAACTTTGGTTTTTTATTACTTGATTTATCTTGAAAAACTCTTTCATAAATATCAGATTCATTTTCTTTTTTACTTCCTTCTATAGGAGTCATCTTTATTGTGTTATGAAAAGTGTTATTGTATTCGTTGACTATTCGTTCTAATACATCATAATATTTCGTTGTGCTATGAGCCGTGAAGTATTTAGCTATCTTTTCTTTTAGAGTTCTGTTTACTCTCTCGGCAATACTTGATTTCTCTTCATTCTCTGTATGATACAATTCAATATTTTCTTCTTTTAATAATTTAGACATTATTCTGTTCACAAATTCTGTTCCTTTATCACTCCATATCTTACCAGGTTTCCTTCCCTCTTTAAATATTTCTCTGAAAGCATTTGCAACTTCTAAACCAGTTTTAGTCTTTAACATTTTAACCCATAAGAATTTACTGAAAACATCGATGACAACTAAAAGATATTTATAATGTTTATTTTGTTTTGAGAATTTAGAATAGTCAACAAGATCTGTAGTCCAAATATCATCAATCCCATAAGCAATAACTTTTCTTTTCTCAAACTTTTTAATTACAGGTTTATGCAATTCATCTGCTAAATCTGTTGTTAGTATTAATTTCTTTATTTTTGACATTTTAAATAGTGTTAAAATATCTATATTCCAAGAACTTTCTTACTTCCTATAATATTTTTGGCTGCACGCCTCATAATCCATTCATTAATCGAACTAGTTTTTTTATTACTCTTTATATCATCTAACATTTTCTTGTCACATATTTTATTTCTTTCTTTTGTTTTAGGATATTTCTCATAACAAATATCGTGATTCATAGCAATTTCATCTAGTTTATTTACAGGCTTTGAATGAAGTAAAGGATTTTTATTTTCGTCTAATCTTTTATTAAGTTTTGTTCCTGGGCCTAAAAATTGGTAGCGTTTAGTTAGAGAAACTGGAGGATGTAATTCAAAAGGAAGATCCGTCCATCCTTTACCTTCTTTAGCGGAAATAAATCTTGATTTAGTAGTTCCACATAAAGCACATTTACCTTGTAACATCAATCTGTTGTTTCTAGATTTACTTTGTTCTATTTCAAGTGTATCAGTTTTAGTTTTACATTTCAAACAATATATTGGCGAAGCCAAAGCAATTGCAATTTTACCCATTTTTAAATGGACAAATTTCTAAATGTTGAAGGAATAATTATAGAAAACAAAGCTTTATCAAATCACGAGTTAATTGGGTATATCAAACAACTAAAAATCAAACACTTCAGAGGTGTTTTCATGAGAGATAATCTTCCAAAAAAGAAAAGAACTAAAGAATGTGGAATTGTTAACTTAGCTGACTCTTTATCCGATGGAACTCATTGGGTTTGTTATTTTAATAATTATTATTTTGATTCATATGGTTTACCACCACCATTAGAAATTGTTCAATACTTAGGAGATAATTTAGAGTATAATATTTACCAGATACAAAAATCCGGCCAGATTTGTGGGCATTTATGTTTATACTTTTTAAATCGTATTACTAAAGGTATGGTTTTTAATGATATTATTTTTTCTTTATTAAAATAATAAAATGGAAAAACTCTTACAAATCATTCTCAATGAATATATTCCAAAAAATAAAATAAATAAATTTTGTAAATTAATTAGCGAATACGGATTCAATAACTTAACTTATTGTCAAGAAGAAAAAGAATTAAAAATTGATTATTTTAAAATTCCTATAGACATACTGAAACAAAGATTACACAATAAAATTAGCGAAGTAGAAGAACCTAAAGTAGAAGAAGTAGATTCAAATGATCAAAATACTTTATTAAATAAATGTGATGAGTTTATTAGTAAAATTAATAATATGAATAAAAGAAATAAACATTACTATTACTATTTTGGATATTATTTACAAAGGTTTAAAAATATTTATATAATAGAAAATACTGTTGCAGATTTTAATAAGTTTATAGAAGTAAGATATAATATGAAAAAAAGTAAACTTTATAGTTACATACAATTTTATAAATTATGTCAAGAATATGAAATATTATTAACCTGTAATTTAACATTTACAGAAATTATAAATAATGGTACTAATATAATATTTTTATTAAATTCCAGTTAACTGGAATTTTTTACATAATCCTGAATCTTTAAATATTTATGTAGAATATCTTTACTTTCTTCTGTTAGTCCTCTTCCTTTTCTTGGAAGAATTACTTTCGGAGGAATAATCTTATCTATAACTTTTTGCGATCCTCTATTTCCTACCTCTGTTAATGTTTTTGTTGCAACATTTTTAGCCACATCTTTCATTACATTAGATGTAACAGCACTGATAATGGAATCAAATATACCACCACCTTTTTTTACTTTCTTCTTTTTTTGATAATAATACATTTTTAAAGAAATTAAATTTGGCTTAATAAACTTAATTGATTTTTATCGATAACTTTCTTTTTAAATAAACTTTTTAAAACCGCTTTTAATTCTTGATCCACACCAGTATTTCCTGCTTTTTTACTTGCAATCAATAAGTCCATTCTTTTTAATAAGTCATTAGGATCACATGGAATAGTAACTACTGAAATCCCGGGGGTCTTGAGAATTCCCGAACCAATAAAATTATCTTTAATCAATTTCCATTTACCACTTCGTGTTCCCCTTAAACGACCATCTTTTCTATAAATAACTTTAGTTTGATTTAGGATTTTATTATAATTCTCTACATCATTTTCAGTATAATTTCCTTGATCTATATTCTTTTTTATTTTGGTAATATCTTTCTCCATTATTAAATTCCATAAACCAGGAGTTCCTTCATATGTTACATCATCAACCATAATATCGTTATTATCTATTTTAACTTCTGTTTCTCCCATATATAATTTAGTTCCTTCTTTACGTATTCCGTACGTTCTATCAACATCAGTACTTCCAATATATTTTTGAACAAGAGGGCCAAGAGTTGTAATCGAAGAAGGCTTTTCAGGTCCTTCAGTAATTGCTTTTGGATTGTTTGTATTATTTAACATATTTTCAAACAATTGTTTCTGTTCCTTTAGTATTTTATTTTCTTCTTCTTGTTTATCTGTTATAGGTTTAAACATTTTCTCTCTTTCTCTTACTAAGAATTCTTCACCTAAACGCTTTGAAATAAATCGGTCTTTTAACTCATCTTTCAATCTTAAATGTTCTTGAACTAATTCATCTCTTCTTTTATAATCATCTATCTTTTTGAACGTCATTTTATTATCTAATTTTTCTTACAAAGTTGATAACTGATTCTTTCATTTCTTTATTATCTTTTACAATCATTCTTTTACTTTTAATACTCTCCTTCATCTCTCTAAAATGTTTTTCTTCTTTTAAAATTAAATCAAACTCTTCGTTGGAGATAAAACCATCATTCAATGCTTTAGATAAAATACTATTTATAGTATTCAGTTTATTTTCACATAGGTTATAAATATCTCTATGCTTATCTTGTTTATGTTTAAATTTCTTATTTAATTTAGTAACAATAACAGAAGCAACACCACATCCAGCAGAAACACCACCTAAAACAACAGAAACAGGAACTAAAGCAACAGTGCTTAATAAAGAAACGCTTGAAACTCCAGATATACAACTAACAGTATTTAATGCATAATTAGAATAATCTAAAGAACTATTTAAATTAGAATATCTTTTTCTTAAACTCTTTCTTATATCTGAAGTTCTTTCTAATTCTTGTTTAACATCTTTAATATGTTTTAATCTAAAATCACTTACTTCTTTATTTTCAATAGGAGCAGATGGAATTATTCTAGGATAAACGTGTTCAGTATATTTTTCTTCACTCATTTTTATAGGAATTAAAATAGAATATTTAAGAGAGGAATGTCTTTTGTTATTTCACCAATTATTCCGCTACCTTCAATAATACCGTTATCATTTTTTAAATATAACCCATCACCGTAATTTTCTAATTCAGTTGTTCTCATTGGTTTTAAATATAATCCTTCTCCTCTGTCATCTTTTATCTTACAAACACATCCACCTCTTTTTAAATACAATCCTTTTCCTAAAACTTTATTTACTAAATTGGTTGCAACTCCAGCTAGACTTCCTAATGCTAGGTGTTTTCCAACTTGAGGAAGAACCTTTGCAGCAAATGGTAATGCAGCTCTAGCTAGTAAACCTATAAAACCACCAGTAACATGATCTTTATTATGATTCAATTGTTGTTTAGATAATTTTATATTCACTCCTTTACCTTCTTCGAATGCTCTGTTTATTTTATTTATTTGTGTTGTCGTTAAAGCTAAAATATCATCACCAATATCTTCTACTCTGATTGTAACAGCTTCATTATTTTTTATAGCGCGCTTTATTTTTTCTTTTTGATTATCAGAAATCTTTAAACCATGGGGGGTATACGAAGTCATTTTTTAAAGTTACTTTTTAATGTTTAGTTTTTAATATGAAATTTTAAAAAAAATTCATTTAAATTTACTTTTCGACCGTTATCATAAAAAAATTTTACTTCAATAAAAGAACCAAATTTTTCTGTTATGGGATAATAAATTAAAGCTGGGGGTTTTTGTCTTATTTTTCCACCGTTGTGATAAAAAGAATAAATATATTTTTTCTCTTCACCATTTACATATGAATTTTTAACTTGATTAACTTCTACATGAATTAATCCACTATTTACACGTACATTTGTTTTAAATTCAACTAAAGTCATTTTACAACCTCCACAGTCTTTTATTGATAAAATAACTTTTCTTTGTATATTATCAAAAGTTATAATTTGAGAAATTTTTTCAGATTTACAACAGCTTTTGATGCTATCAGCTAATGAATTTTTAATATCTTCTATTTTATTATTTTCTTGTTTAGACTTTTCTAATAATACATCAATTTTATTTTTTATTCCATCAATTTCTTTTTCTAGTTTTCCTATTTGCAAACCTGATTGCGCTAATCCATCAATTTTATTTTCTATTGAACCTAATTTATGTGCAGACATTTTTTAGTTTTTAATATGTAATCTAAGCTTTAAATTAAAAAGTCCAATTCTAGTTCTCTCATGGTCTGTTAAAATGAAGTCTATAAATTCTATCCGTTCTTTTATTGGAAAATATATTAATTTGTTTGGTTGCAGTTTTAATTTAGTAACACCTTCTTGTTCAATTAATCTATCAGTTATAGGAAAATTAATATCTTTTTTCCATGTAAAAAATCTTTCTGATTCTTCTCCATTAATAAAAGTATTTGTGATGATATTAAGATAAAAGTTTGCTTCTAATACTTTTTTATCGAAGCTTGCCTCAAACTCGACTAAAGCAATTTCACAATTTTTACAATCTAATGCTTTTTGGAACTGTAAATCACTACGACCAACAAACTCAAGCATAAAACTTTTCTTTTCAAGTAATTCTTCTAAATCCTGCACACCTCTATTTACATGTCTTCTTACAGTCTTTTTAACTTCATCAAGTTTTTCATTAAAATCTTTAAAAGTTGTAATAATTTTTTGCTGCTTATCTTTACTTTCTTTAATTTGTTCTAATAGTTCTTGATCGTTACTGGTTATTAAATTTATTTTGTTTCTATTCAACTCTTCTATAATTTCTGTTTGTATGTCAAGTTTATTTAACACTCTTAGTATAGCATTGTTATAATCATTAGATTGATTATTTTCTGTTAAACCTAATTTATGCGCTGACATTTTATTATTTTATTTTTCTCTAATATGAAATCGAATAACTACTTCTTCTCCTCTTAAATCTAAAAGATCGTTGTTCTGATCTGTAATGCGAACGTTGAGAGTACTTATATTTTTTCTAACAATCGGAAGATATATCGGATTATGTGGTTTTTGTATAATTTTATATCCTGGATTTACTTTTGGATAGAAAGAATATATCACAGGTTTTTTAGATCCTTCAACATATGATCCGTTTATGATATCAATATGAATTAGTATTGAAGTAATAGACATAATATTTACAACATTTTCTGAAAAGTGTGTTCCTTCATCATAGATATCTCCTGTGAATCCGAGAACAGACTTTAAACTATTTTGCAGAAATCTTACTCTATAATTTGGATTAACTTCTAATCTTGATTGAAATGTATTTGTATTTGCCGATAACTTAAAAGCATCCTCACCATTTAACTGTCTATAGATCTCTTTAACTAAATCTGAATAACCATAAGACCCCTTTGGAACTATAATTCTTTTTGCCTCTTGCGTTAAAACGTTAAAGTAATCTATGAAGTTATTATGATCTGAAATATTCGGAAAACTGTAATAAGTTTCTAAATCAACTAAAGCAATTTCATATTCTTTTTCATTTGACAATTCTATCGGTTCTTTATAAATAGTATCAAAATCAGTTTTAGTAGAACGAACAATAATTTGTTGACTATCTTTAGGAGAAGTATTTTTAACTAACTGTTTTAATAATTCGTTTTGTTCTTTTAATAATAATTGTTCAGTCATTTTTAGGGAAATAAAATGTATCTAGATTATATCGATACTTTCCATTCTTTAAATCAGAAGTATTATCTATAACAAGAAAGTCATAAGGCTTTTGCCAACAAAGATTACATAAATTTCTAAATTCTTCATAAGACATATCGTGAGAAACGTGGTCTTGATAAATATGCTGAATGTTTTTATTGTCTTGTTTAAACAAACATATAAAATTAGAATTCTCTCTTATAGTTTGTCTGGGTAAACGAAAATAATTTTGCGAAAGATAAAAACAATCAACATTACTATGTCTTCCTCTAGTATAGAAATCGTTACATTTATTTTGTTTCTCAAGTAATACATCATCAAATATCATTAGGTTCTTGTCAATGGAGTTTAATTCTTTAGGATCTTTTATGTCTTCTCCGTTTTCGAAAAATTCACACTTGATAGGATTATCATTAGAATAAGTTTCACCGATTTCTTTTATAAGTTCGTAAGGATCAATATCTTTATCTTTAATATCTTTTCTACTGTTAAAAAGATTATATACACATTCTTTATCTAAATTATTATTAAATCCACACTGTAATATTTTATATTTAGGTTGAAATAAACTTTTACCATACACAAACAGCTTATTATAATCTAACAGTTCAGGTTTTAACAAAAGATTCAGTAATAAATTAGTCTTTCCACAACC
>JAWDGP010003819.1:0-12591 GCA_033675545.1 Elysia crispata
TCGTTTGGGCCGACGATTGTAAGAATATGCTTCACCACCTTCTCACCCAACCAACCAACTAACTAACTAACTCAAAAACTTAGCTGTAACAGGCGATTATGATTCCATATCTCCAACCCTTATGTGTAATGAGTCAAGACATGAATTGTAACAAAATATTCTAAGCAACCTCTTCGGCGTGTTAAATCACCTGTAAAAAACATCTTTGACAGCCAGATCACCTATAAGAAGTGACGGTGGATGAGCTCAAGGCAAGCATGGTAGGAGAATGTTCTACTATCCCAGCCAGCCAACTCACCTGTTACAGTTGAGGGTGAGTGAATTCAATGCAAGCATGGCAGGAGAATGTTCTACTATCTCGGCCAGCCAACTCACCTGTAACAGTTGACGGTGGGTGAGCTCAAGGCAAGCATGGCAGGAGAATGTTCTACTATCCCGGCCGTCAACTCACCTGTAACAGTTGACGGTGGGTGAGCTCAAGGCAAGCATGGCAGGAGAATGCTCTACTATCCCCGCCAGCCAATGACGACCAAGCTTTGATAACTTGAGGGGATCACTAGGATCCAGGAAAACATTTTTGCCCATGTCATCCCAGAGAGAGAAGTTATAGTGGAATCCATTGCAGCAACCGACATGTGGGTTAACGCATGTCATAAACTCAGCGTTAAAGCCTTTTGTTTGCAGGTACACAAAGGCTGCTGTTTTGAACGCTGCTGTCATATCCGCGGCCTGGTGAAAGGCACAAAGAGTTCACATAAACAGAGAGCTCAAAAGAAGTGTGGAATGAGAATCGAACAGGACAAAGCGGGTAAGATAACAGAGAAATATGAGATATAAAGAAGCAAATGTTGAAATGTTGGTAGTGAGTAAACCCATCGAATCCTAAGGCCTGGGCATTTGGATGCATCTCGGAGCCACCTAAAGTAAGATGAACATTTACTTTAAAAACTTCAAAGGATAATCTGCATTTGAAAACGAGTTTGTTACATTGAAAATAATTTAAGAAAAAACGTGTAACTCTCAATACAGCTTTTACATCCCTTTTTAAACTATTATTTCGATGCTAATGCGTCAATTCACATTTGTTACAAAATGAGATATTTTCAACGAAAAATCACTAAATTTGAAAAAAAAAAACCCTCTTTTTTTGAATGGCATATTTATCTGTCTTCTATTCTAGCAAGGTCCGCATAGCATGATGGAGACCCATGACACTGACATTCCTGACACCCTGTCAAACCCATGAGACAGACATTCCTGGCACCTGGTCAAACCCATGACACTGGCATTTCTGGCACCTGGTCGAACACATGAAACTGACATTTCTGGCACTTGGTATAGGTAAAACCCATGACACTGACATCTCTGGCACCTAGTCAAACCCATGAGACAGACATTCCTTGCACCTGGTCAAGCCCATGAGACAGACATTCCTTGCACCTGGTCAAGCCCATGAGACAGACATTTCTTGCACCTGGTCAAGCCCATGAGACATACATTCCTTGCACCTGGTGAAGCCTATGAGACAGACATTCCTTGCACCTTGTTAAACCCATGAGACAGACATTCCTTGCACCTGGTCAAGCCCATGAGACAGACATTTCTTGCACCTGGTCAAGCCCATGAGACATACATTCCTTGCACCTGGTGAAGCCCATGAGACAGACATTCCTGACACCCTGTCAAACCAATGAGACAGACATTCCTGGCACCTGGTCAAACCCATGACACTGGCATTTCTGGCACCTGGTCGAACACATGAAACTGACATTTCTGGCACTTGGTATAGGTAAAACCCATGACACTGACATCTCTGGCACCTAGTCAAACCCATGAGACAGACATTCCTTGCACCTGGTCAAGCCCATAAGACAGACATTCCTTGCACCTGGTCAAGCCCATGAGACAGACATTTCTTGCACCTTGTCGAGCCCATGAGACATACATTCCTTGCACCTGGTGAAGCCTATGAGACAGACATTCCTTGCACCTTGTTAAACCCATGAGACAGACATTCCTTGCACCTGGTCAAGCCCATGAGACAGACATTTCTTGCACCTGGTCAAGCCCATGAGACATACATTCCTTGCACCTGGTGAAGCCCATGAGACAGACATTCCTTGCACCTTGTTAAACCCATGAGACAGACATTCCTTGCACCTGGTCAAGCCCATGAGACAGACATTTCTTGCACCTAGTCAAGCCCATGAGACAGACATTCCTTGCACCTGGTCAAGGCCATGAGACAGACATTTCTTGCACCTGGTCAAGCCCATGAGACATACATTCCTTGCACCTGGTGAAGCCCATGAGACAGACATTCCTTGCACCTTGTTAAACCCATGAGACAGACATTCCTTGCACCTGGTCAAGCCCATGAGACAGACATTTCTTGCACCTAGTCAAGCCCATGAGACAGACATTCCTTGCACCTGGTCAAGGCCATGAGACAGACATTCCTTGCACCTGGTCAAGCCCATGAGACAGACATTCCTTGCACCTGGTCAAGCCCATGAGACAGACATTCCTTGCACCTGGTCAACCCATGAGACAGACATTCCTTGCACCTGGTCAAGGCCATGAGACAGACATTTCTTTCACCTGGTCAAGCCCATGAGACAGACATTTCTTGCACCTGGTCAAACCCATGAGACAGACATTCCTTGCACCTGGTCAAACCCATGAGACAGACATTCCTTGCACCTGGTCAAGGCCATGAGACAGACATTCCTTGCACCTGGTCAAGGCCATGAGACAGACATTCCTTGCACCTGGTCAAACCCATGAGACAGACATTCCTTGCACCTGGTCAAGGCCATGAGACAGACATTCCTTGCACCTGGTCAAGGCCATGAGACAAACATTCCTTGCACCTGGTCAAGGCCATGAGACAGACATTCCTTGCACCTGGTCAAGGCCATGAGACAGACATTCCCTGCACCTGGTCAAGGCCATGAGACAGACATTCCTTGCACCTGGTCAAGGCCATGAGACAAACATTCCTTGCACCTGGTCAAACCCATGAGACAGACATTCCTTGCACCTGGTCAAGGCCATGAGACAGACATTCCTTGCACCTGGTCAAACCCATGAGACAGACATTCCTTGCACCTGGTCAAATCCATGAGACAGACATTCCTTGCACCTGGTCAAGGCCATGAGACAGACATTCCTTGCACCTGGTCAAGGCCATGAGACAGACATTCCTTGCACCTGGTCAAACCCATGAGATAGACATTCCTTGCACCTGGTCAAGCCCATGAGACAGAATTTCTTGCACCTGGTCAAACCCATGAGACAAACATTCCTTGCACCTGGTCAAGCCCACGAGACAGACATTCCTTGCACCTGGTCAAGCCCATGACACTGACATTCCTTGCACCTGGTCAAGCCCATGAGACAGACATTCCTTGCACCTGGTGAAGCCCATGAGACAAACATTCCTTGCACCTGGTCAAGCCCATGAGACAGACATTCCTTGCACCTGGTCAAGGCCATGAGACAAACATTCCTTGCACCTGGTCAAGCCCATGAGACAAACATTCCTTGCACCTGGTCAAGGCCATGAGACAAACATTCCTTGCACCTGGTCAAGCCCATGAGACAAACATTCCTTGCACCTGGTCAAACCCATGAGACAGACATTCCTTGCACCTGGTCAAGGCCATGAGACAGACATTCCTTGCACCTGGTCAAACCCATGAGACAGACATTCCTTGCACCTGGTCAAGGCCATGAGACAGACATTCCTTGCACCTGGTCAAGGCCATGAGACAGACATTCCTTGCACCTGGTCAAGGCCATGAGACAGACATTCCTTGCACCTGGTCAAACCCATGAGATAGACATTCCTTGCACCTGGTCAAGCCCATGAGACAGAATTTCTTGCACCTGGTCAAACCCATGAGACAAACATTCCTTGTACCTGGTCAAGCCCACGAGACAGACATTCCTTGCACCTGGTCAAGCCCATGACACTGACATTCCTTGCACCTGGTCAAGCCCATGAGACAGACATTCCTTGCACCTGGTGAAGCCCATGAGACAAACATTCCTTGCACCTGGTCAAGCCCATGAGACAGACATTCCTTGCACCTGGTCAAGGCCATGAGACAAACATTCCTTGCACCTGGTCAAGCCCATGAGACAAACATTCCTTGCACCTGGTCAAGGCCATGAGACAAACATTCCTTGCACCTGGTCAAGCCCATGAGACAAACATTCCTTGCACCTGGTCAAGCCCATGAGACAGACATTCCTTGCACCTGGTCAAGCCCATGAGACAGACATTCCTTGCACCTGGTCAAGCCCATGAGACAAACATTCCTTGCACCTGGTCAAGCCCATGAGACAGACATTCCTTGCACCTGGTCAAGCCCATGAGACAGACATTCCTTGCACCTGGTCAAGCCCATGAGACAGACATTCCTTGCACCTGATCAAACCCATGAGACAGACATTCCTTGCAGCGGGTCTTACCTGAACAATAGATGCATTGCGTGTTTCAGGTCTTATTTTTTATACGTTTACAAAGTTTTGATCTTTATGAATACAGCTTTATTCATGACTTCCATCGCTTTATCTCTGAAACCATGAACCGTACCTCGATACCGGTCACTGGAGCAAATGTAACCTCAAACTGGCCAATGCCGTATTCCGGCTGCAGAGAGTCGATTTTGACACCAATTTCTTCCATAGCGTTTGTTAAATCCAGTAGCGTCTCCTGAAAATTTATTGAAAATTGTATCGATGTAGAATGTTATGGCAAATTTCAAGCATCGGCACAAGTATAGCTTGGGCAAAAAAATAATTATTTTCATTTTTTTATGTCAGTAAGATAGGTAGATGCAGACCGGATTATGAAGAGGTGTGTAGATGAAGAACTTTAATCTATATACATGTAAAAAAAATTGAATCGAGTCAGGCAGAGGCAAGAAAGAGAAAACGAGACAGAAACGAGGTGAAAAGGAGGAGGAGAAAAAGACATGGGAATGGGAGATCAAGGTAAAAGGCGACGATTTCGGCGGAAAGTAAATCAAGAATGAACGTGATATATGCGAGTTTGCAAAGTGATATATTCGATGAAAACATGCACAAGAATAACAATGATGACAATAACAACTACAATTATAGCAACATCTACAAGACTAATCCCACTTACAACACCGCTACCGCTACCACCACCACCATCTACAGCATTAACAACTGAACAGCAACAGCAAAAGCAACTACAACAACAATGACGGGAAAAAACAAATTTACAGATTTTGATAGGAGATCAACAAAAGAAGGAAACCTTACTGGATTGAAAAATGAGACCGAAAGAAAAACAAAGGAGGGAAAAAAAATCAGTATGAAGGAATGTGATGAATAGCGTTTTGAGCAAGATTTTAAATGTTTTATAAAATTAACGAAATAAAAAGTGAAAAGAAACCTGGGCCGTTTCCATGACAACCATTGATGACCAGTTGTTATAATGGTTGCCAAGCGGTTCCTTCGTCTCGTCATCTGTGATGCCGAACTCCGCCTCAAATGAAGATTTAATGCTGAGTCCTAATTCGTCCTTCAGTCTTTGAAGCTGCACTATGGCGGTCTGCCTTGGACTTGTATTGTCCTGTTTTTTTTTTGTTTTTTGTTTTTTTAATGAATATATAATATAATGTAATAATATTAGGCTAAAAATATATTAATATCCAAATATAAGTAATCAAACCTCGTAAATTTTAAGATAACAATCCAATCTTTAAAAGTGTAAATGGAGAAGAAATGGATCATAGTTAATGTTTTTATAAACGAATTTGCAACTAGTTAACCCTTGAGTCAGCCATCACTGGTCAATATCAGTATAAATTAATCACTGGTCAATATCTGGAATAATTAATCAGTGGTCAATATCTGGAATAATTATTCACCGGTCAATATCTGGAATAATTATTCACCGGCCAATATCTGGAATAATTAATCAGTGGTCAATATCTGGAATAATTATTCACCGGTCAATATCTGGAATAATTCTTCACCGGTCAATATCTGGAATAATAAATCACCGGTCAATATCTGGAATAATTATTCACCGGTCAATATCTGGAATAATAAATCACCGGTCAATATCTGGAATAATTAATCACCGGTCAATATCTGGAATAATTATTCACCGGTCAATATCTGGAATAATTAATCACCGGTCAATATCTGGAATAATTTTCACCGGTCAATATCTAGAATAATTATTCACCGGTCAATATCTGGAATAATTAATCAGTGGTCAATATCTGGAATAATTATTCACCGGTAAATATCTGGAATAATTATTCACCGATCAATATCTGGAATAATTATTCACCGGTCAATATCTGGAATAATAAATCACCGGTCAATATCTGGAATAATAAATCACCGGTCAATATCTGGAATAATTATTCACCGGTCAATATCTGGAATAATTAATCACCGGTCAATATCTGGAATAATTATTCACCGGTCAATATCTGGAATAATTATTCGATGTCTTGTAAAAACAGATCTGTGGCAGGGGTCACTCACACTCTGGCCAATGGTAAACGAAAGATTCGGAATTGCACCCTTTTCAAATCCGTTGCCAGCCCTATTTTATTTCGCCTCGCAAAATGTTACAGTAACACCAATTGATCTAAAAATAATCCAATGATATACAACGAAATAGAAAAAAATTAATACTCTGTAAAGATAAAACATTTGACCGATTTTTATACTTCGGGCTAAATGTGGACTCTGCACTTCTAGTTCTCTCGAGTGAATTCTGTACTTCTCTCGTGTGAATTTCACTATGTACTTCTCTCGTGTGAATTTCACTATGTACTTCTCTCGTGTGAATTTTACTATGTACTTCTCTTGTGATAATTTTACTCTGTACTTCTCTTGTGATAGTTTACTCTGTTTTTCTCTCGTGTGAATTTTACTATGTACTTCTCTCGCGTGAATTTCACTATGTACTTCTCTCGTGTGAATTTCACTATGTACTTCTCTCGTGTGAATTTCACTCTGTACTTCTCTCGTGTGAATTTCACTATGTACTTCTCTGGTGTGAATTTTACTATGTACTTCTCTTGTGATAATTTTACTCTGTACTTCTCTTGTGATAGTTTACTCTGTTTTTCTCTCGTGTGAATTTTACTATGTATTTCTCTCGTGTGAATTTCACTATGTACTTCTCTCGTGTGAATTTCACTATGTACTTCTCTTGTGATAGTTTCACTCTGTACTTCTCTTGTGTCAATTTCACTCTGTACTTCTCTTGTGTGAATTTCACTCTGTACTTCTCTCGTGATAGTTTCACTCTGTACTTCTCTCGTGTGAATTTCACTCTGTACTTCTCTGGTGATAGTTTCACTATGTACTTCTCTTGTGATAATTTCACTCTGTACTTCTCTTGTGATAATTTCACTCTGTACTTCTCTTGTGATAGTTTCACTCTGTACTTCTCTCGTGATAGTTTCACTCTGTACTTCTCTTGTGTGAATTTCACTCTGTACTTCTCTCGTGATAGTTTCACTCTGTACTTCTCTCGTGATAGTTTCACTCTGTTCTTCTCTCGTGATAGTTTCACTCTGTTCTTCTCTCGTGATAGTTTCACTCTGTACTTCTCTCGTGATAGTTTCACTCTGTACTTCTCTCGTGATAGTTTCACTCTGTTCTTCTCTCGTGATAGTTTCATTCTGTACTTCTCTCGTGATAGTTTCACTCTGTACTTCTCTTGTGCGATTTTCACCATTTTCGCTAAAACAATAATACTGTTTTGCACGCAAGAATGAACAACACAACCTGGTATAGTTTTTTTTGTTTTTTTTTTTCAAATTTCTGCTATGTATTAGTACATTTCTCAAAAAGGAAGGGATGCGTGATTAGCAAAAATGAATCGCACAAAATGTATGTAAAAAACAAAACAAACAACAACCCAATCGTTCATGCAATAAAAAAATTCTTAGAGGAGAAAGATGCTCTTGAGTTTTATATTACAATAATGTCATAAAAGACTTTGGCTATCCCGGGGGTGAACAGAAAAGAGGAGAGATTTGGCTCAGTCAGCAGTAGGGTTATAATGTAGAGATAAAGGCTCGGCTTCCAAGCTCTTGGGTTCAAATTTTTGCTCGATCATGTGAAGTATCGAAAGGCTCTTCCTCCTCTCTCTCTCTCTCTCTCTCTCTCTCCACACACACACACAGACACACATTTTTTCACCTTATTTAGACCAGACAATCATCTTAAAATGAAGATTTAAACAAAAATCATTTACTGCAACCGCTAGACCGCTGGTCGGTCCGCGGCGAGTTGGAGCAATTAGGGCAGCTATACACGTGATTACTGGCTGTCATGACCTGCCCGTGGGCGGAGGACTTTCATAGCTCTCTACCAGTGTCACATCTCAGGCAGGTCACGCGCAGTCATCATCCACCTCTGTTGCGGCCTTGAGAGGTTTCAAAATAAAACCAAAAGCAGCGCGCGCTTGAATGATTTTCAATCAAGGGTGACATTCCTGAGGTTTCGCAGACAAAGCTAACCACAGCCGTCTGGAATAACTGTAGGCCATGGGCTAACGGGCCCTTAGCTAAACCGTCTTGGGCTAGACTAGGAAGCTCTATTTTTAGACTGATCGACATCATTTGCATAAACTACACTTACATAGCGGTACGTAGCATAATCGCTTCTTGGCAAACATGTTAGCCCTCCCAACTATGAGATTTTCTCGTCCACACAGTGACTGTCAATTCCACCTCATGTGTCGACCCATCGGGTAACTCATAAGTGCCCAATAATTTGGAGTGACAGTGTGGACGCCGCATAACTTTTAAGCAAGGGTTACATGATGGCTGCTAGCGAAGCTCTAATGCTACGAAGTACTTATCTAACCCGCTGTCAGCACGCTGTAGTGTGTCTGTGTGTATCAATTGTATGCTCACACTTACATGATCCACGACAATTTAAGTGAGGTCTGGGAAGATAACGAATTTTCCCGACTTACGCGCTCATGCGATGAAAACAACCCAAGTCGATTGTGCACACGGCACATGGGAAACCACGTGCTAAAATACGTTATAACTCACGATCAGCGGTGCGTAATCGTCTGCGAAAGATCAGTGTGAAAAAATTTGCTGAAAAATTGTTTAGAGGCGCAGCGACTGTCTAGACAAGGTCAAAGACTTCATAACGTCATCGTCACATCGTGTAAAGGTCACTCTGACCTGACCTATTTAACATAGCCGACACGAATGAAGTTTCCGTGGACCTCAGCGACCTGACTGGAGTTTTTGTGCCTGAACAGTTAAAAAGAATTCTGATAGTGAAGCGGTTTGATCTCTCTCTCTCTCTCTCTCTCTCTCTCTCTCTCTCTCTCTCTCTCTCTCTCTCTCTCTCTCTCTCTCTCTCTCTCTCTCTCTCTCTCACTCTCTCTCTCTCTCTCTCTCTCACTCTCTCTCTCTCTCTCTCTCTCTCTCTCTCTCTCTCTCTCTCTCTTTTCTCTCTCTCTCTCTCTCTCACTCTCAGGTCTTAAGTGAAGAATGAAAACAACAACAACAACAACAACAACAACAACAACAACAACAACAACAACAACAACAACAACAACCAACAACAAACCATCAGTTAACGAGATTAAGTTGAAAAGCAAAACATTTCTTCCGGTTAGAATTTCAAGCTCGCATCATGGAACGTTATTAATTGATTGAAATCGCGGATTAAACCCAATCATTTGCAGTGAGGTTATAAGCATTTTACAGCAGCCTCCGCGCAACAGCGTAGGGTCGAAAAGATCAAGACTCCCAACTACTCCACTACTCCACTACTCCACTACTCCACTTATGACCAGGCGCAACGACATAACGTCCCTTACGTGCACATCTTAGGCGCAGCAGTTTTGGCTTTGCGGTAAACTACACGCGCTGCTGAGCAACACTGTCGAAACACAAATTATTGGAATAAAATTCTGCAATTTTTTCATCAAGAGATTTGAGATTGAGGGGAAAAAAATTATAAAATAAAACAAAGCGTTCCATCCATTTCTCATGAAAACTTGCCAGAGAGCCATCGGACAACACCATGTCGCATAACACAGTAGCTATTTTGTGGCTCCCTCTCGCCTCTTGTAGACTCGGCTTCAACGTGTTTCTAATGGGTACCAGACGTTTGTTGGACTGACCGACGCCCTCCCATAATCCAGGGTGATCATTGATTTGGCCTTTCACCCCTATGTAGCACAGAACTGAAAATTGAAGCAGAGGTTAAACGGAATGGTACTATCAAGTGACAAAAGTGAATAACTCAGGAAAATATGAGAATGCAGGCTCCGCATCAATAGATACATGTCCTAGTCTTTAAAGCGGAGAAACAAAACTAGAGGATGAGATTGGGAAAGGATGAGAGAAGCTAGTAGAGCAAAAATTGCCAAAGTAGTAGTAGTAGTAGTAGTAGTAGTAGTAGTAGTAGTAGCAGCAGCAGCAGCAGCAGCAGCAGCAGCAGCAGCAGTAGTAGTAGTAGTAGTAGTAGTAGTAGTAGTAGTAGTAGTAGTAGTAGTAGTAGTAGTAGTAGTGGTGGTGGTGGTGGTGGTGGTGGTGGTGGTAATAGTCGTGGTAGTAGTAGTAGTAGTAGTAGTAGTAGTAGTAGTAGTAGTAGTAGTAGTAGTAGTAGTAGTAGTAGTAGTAGTAGTAGTAGTAGTAGTAGTAGTAGTAGGAATTGAGCTATACTTGATAAAGTTAGCAAAAAGTTATTTGTAAAATTATTGATCATTATAAAGTTGCGTCTCGAGCCCCTGTCAAGGGTTTGATATTATTAATATCATTTGCGATTTTACTTACATCCGCCCAGTCCTGTACCAGTTTCGAAAACGTCCGATCCAGCATACGTTGGGAGTAACCTCCCCTTGGCATATCCATGGACATCGTAGACTCTTAATTCCAGAAACTCAAAGGATTTAGGATCCCTGGCCCATGCTTGTATGTTGGCCTGAGCTCTCTCCCTCCTTGATTTTTGTATCGCCTTTGCGTTCTGATTTTATTTCCCCCCAAAAATAATATGAACAAAGTGAAAAACAATAATTTTTGTGATAAGACAGTGCAGCGGACGCAACAAAATGAGGCGACTATTTTTCCCCCCCCCCCCCCCCCCCCCCCCCCCCCCCCCCCCCCCCCGCGTAAAATGCTTCTGAAACAATAGATAGGCGGAATTTAGCAGTCTGAGCAGCATAAAAAACAGAAATTTCTAGCTTTCGTTCAGAAATTCGCATGTACCGAAACATATCTCTGCCGCAAAATGTATCATGGCATTTGTTGTCTTTGATTTCATTGTTTATTATTTCGTCTTATCCTTCTTTTCCCTCTTCCTTCGCTTTCTGTTATTTTTCCATTTAACTGCATCATTTTTTTTTTAGTTTTCACTTACATTTTCACTACGTTTTACCCATTTATAATTTGTTTTACTATTTTTTTTTTCATGCTATTTCAGAATTGAATTTTTTATGTGCTTCATCCAAATACTTAACAAACCTTAAAGGCAGAAAACAAAGAATTATCTTTCTTTATAAATAATAGATAATACAAAAATGCAGCTCGGCATCCAACAATGCCGATAAGATCTTAAACTATAATTATCTACTCAGATCATCATGTACACTAACCTTGATTGAGATGAAGTTTCAAAAAACCTTCCCCAAGTACGGAATGACCCACTTGCTAGTGAAGATTCTGGGAAACTCAAACCGAAAAAGATACGAGATTCCACCATTCTTTATAAGCGCCATCGCAGACACCACCATAAATGTTGCGGCCATTGCAGACAACACCGGCAATACAGGCCATTGCAGACAACACCATAAATACAGGCCATCGCAGAACCACCACCATAAATACAGGCCATCGCATAGACACCACCATAAATACAGGCCATTGCAGACAACACCATAAATACAGGCCATTGCAGACACCACATAAATGCAGGCACCACTTAATTTACACTTGCTGCTCCTGCTGCTGCTGCTACTACTACTACTATTACTACTACTACTGCTACTACTACTACTACTACTACTACTCCTACTACTACTACTACTACCACTACTACCACTACTACTACTACCACTACTACTACTATTACTGCTGCTGCTGCATACTACTACTACTACTACTACTACTACTACTACTACTACTACTACTACTACTACTACGACTACTACTAATACTTCTTCTACCACTACTACTACTACTACTGCTACTACTACTACTACTACTACTTCTACTACTACTACTACTACTACTACTACTACTACTACTACTACTACTACTACCACTACTACTACTACTACTACTACTACTACTACTACTACTACTACCACTACTACTACTACTACTGCTGCTGCTGCTACTACTACTACTACTACGACGACTACTACTACTACTACTACTACTACCACTACCACTACTACTACTACTACTACTACTACTACTGCTCCTACTACTACTACTACTACTAATAATTCTTCTTCTTCTTCTACTACTACTACTACTACTACTACTACTACTACTACCACTACTACACCAACAACACCCGTTTTAGCAATACGTAACT
>JAWDGP010003820.1:0-22500 GCA_033675545.1 Elysia crispata
TACTATACATCAGATTAGGGACATGACCCCTATTTTTTTTAAAGCAATGTTTTGTTGTCATAAAATAAAAATTTGACCTTTGATATTATTTGTTCTTCAATGTACGCCTCCCGCAATGGCCATCAACTTCACTAGATAGCGGTAATTGTAAAAAATTTGTTCGTTGCCTGTCACCACAGACTTACACAGCCATTTAAAAATAACAAAACGTTAGGGACATGACCCCCACTTTTTAAAAAGCAATGTTTTGTGTCAATAGATCAAAATTAGACTTTTGACATTACTGTTTCTTCAATTTAGATCTAGCTCTCCCGCATAGCCTAGGCCAACCAGCGATAAGACCACCTCAGTTTGAGTGATATAATTAACTGTGGAAGAGAGATCGATATTACGATAGCAGGTGAGAATAAGAGACGTCATTTAAGACGATCCAGATACGTAGAAACACACCACCTCAAACAACACTTGATCAACCATCCATATTTATTGATACTGATCGAAATCTAGATCTAGATCTACGACAAACTGGATCTATATCTATAGATCAACCAAGATCGGATCCAGGTAGTAAAAACAGACGTAGCTCAAGATCTCCACAACGGAGACCCAGCTTTAAATCTGCTACACTACCACAAGAAGCAGATAAACCCATGCGGATTTGATCTACATCAGCGCTACCGCCTCCACTTTACACCAGGCAGGCAACTTCTACACTTACACCACCAACTGCCCCAAACCATGACAATATCAATATTGTTGCCCACAATATTGGGGGAATGACAAAGACATGCAATTATTGTGACCCAAAATTGTGGCCCATAGAAACATTCTCACTATGCTGTGCCAACCCCCCTTACAAGCTTTACCAGAAACTTTACACAAGCTGTTTGTGGGGGATACTGCAGAATCTAGATGTTTTCGAAATAACATTCGAAGTTACAACTCAGCTTTCGCATTCGCATTACTTGGTGTGAATGTTACTGGCAGGGGTATACTGTTTAAGAGTAATTGGCACTTTTTGCCATAGAATTGGTCATCTACAACCAAATACAGATGGAGAAAGACCTAAATTTGCACAAGTGTACATTTATGACACTGACAATGAAATACAAAACAGACTGCATTGGAATCAACACAATTTCTTCTGTTATAAATGGTGTGAATCCTTTCGTGCAGTTTTATAACATGCTGCAAATTGAACAAGCAGGCGACCAAGGCAAATCTAATAAAATAGTACTTCGTGCAGATGCCTCTAAAGACTCGCGTAGGTACAACCTTCCAGCTGCATCCGAAGTAGCTCTCATTTTACCAGATGCATCTCAAAACTCTTTGCCGAGAGATATTATTTTATACCGTAAAACCGAAGACCACCCTCAGCAAAAGTCAGTTTTGAGGATTTCTGAAACACACCCACACCTTGATCCTTTACATTATGTTTGGTTTTTTCCTTTGGGCGAAGAAGGCTGGGTAACAAACATTAAATTCAATGGCAGAAGAAAACGACAAGTTAGCCCATCACTGTTCTATGCCAACAGAATTATGGAAAGACGAGTTCAAAATGCTGTTTTGCTTGGCTGTAGACTTTTCTATCTTCCACAGTCATTTTTCACTCATGGTCAGTTGCATGTAGCTATTTCCAGAGTTAAAAGCTATTATGGTTTACAATTTGTATTGGCACCACCATCAGAGAACTCTTTAACTATAGCAAGCTACACCAATAATATTGTCTTCAAATCGGTATTAATATTATAATGGTGAGTACAATAATTTTCTGTTGAGTTTATTAATACGTCGGTATTGATTTAAACTTTCAATACTGCGAATTCGCAGGCTTTCAACTAGTGTATATATATATATATATATATATATATATATATATATATATATATACATATATATATATGCATTCCCTCTTCTTGTTTTTCTACTTAGCTGTGTTGCCCATAAATCTACCGAGAGCTCCCCAGATCGAATGCATTTTATAGAACTCGGTATATAATCAACGGATTTGAACCACCTAAAACCATCGGTGTAAACACATCCCGGATCCATTACAGACAGTTCTTGTAACGGCTTGTTAACTCGGTCGATTAGCTATGGAGATTTATCAGCGTCAAAGACTGCAAAAGCGGGCAATATTCATAAGTAAACTAAAAACTCAATTCTACCAATCGAAAATGATGCCGATTTCCGTCCTTTAAGTTCATGGGAATAACATTCATTTCTATTGCTTTATCTAAAAGTTTTTTTTTCCCTATTTCTCCTTCCACTAAGTTTTGTGTGACGTCGTGCTTCTTCGGTTTCCGGCGGTGGCGAACAGAAAGGGGAGGTTACTCCTATATTAGTCTTGCAGACGGGAGCAGGAAACAACATGGCGGAAGCAGTTACAGCAGGGCACCGATTCCGCAAAAACAACAGGTAAATTAGGTTATTTTCCTTACAATGAAATACATACTTTTTTAGGATTTTAAATCTCTTTGAAAATAATAAATTTGCTTCTTGAGAATATTTTTAATACAACCACATGATAGTGTTAAAAATATTTCATATATGCAATAAAACAAAGATTTCCAAATCTGATCTGAGTTTTAAAGTATCCATAGAGGGAAGTTTTATTTTCTTTGTTCAAAGTATAGGACATAAATAACCATTTCATATTTTAGCCAACCACTCGGGATTTTATTTTTTTTTCTAATTTGTTTTCTTAATGCAAAAAGCTATTTAGTCCGTTGTCTATCTATCTTGTTTTAAATTCGCCATTGCTCGTCTCTGCAGCAGTTTACCTCGACTACAAGCGAGACAACACCACTGTTAGAAAACGATGGGAAATCTTCTGTTTCCTGTCAGACACCGCAGACCGGACGATTTCTACAGTCATCAACGTTTTCATCTTCTGGTCATATGTCTTGGTGATACAAGTACATGTGCTCTAAGGGTGTCTGTCTTCTTTACTTGAATAAAATGTTGTTGTTTTTTAAATAAAATATTAGCAACGTGTTTTCTTTATATCAAATTAGTTTATATATAAAGCATGTTGATTTAATTAACATATTCTTTCAAACAATGTGTGTGTTTTTAAAGTATTTAGAGAAATCTTGGTAAATAGTAATAATAAAAATAATAATACTAATAATAATACTACTAATAATAATAATAATAATAATAATAATAATAATAATAATAATAATAATAATCTAATAATAATAATAATAATAATAATAATAATAATAATAATAATAATAATAATAATCTAATAATAATAATAATAATAATAATAATAATAATAATAATAATAATAATAATAATAATAATAGTAATAACAATAATAATAATAATAATAATAATAATAATAATAATAATAATAATAATAATAATAATAGTAATGATAATAATGATCATAATCATAATAATCATACTAATACTAATACTAATAATAATACTAATAATAATAATAATAATAATCATAATAAAATAATAATAATAATAATAATAATAATAATAATAATAATAATAATAATAATAATAATAATAATAATAATAAAAATATAAAAATGAATGGAAAATTGATAATGATAATAATAATAAAAATAGTAATAATAATGCTACTACTACTACTACTACTACTACTACTACTACTACTACTACTACTACTACTACTACTACTACTACTACTACTACTACTAAAAAGAAGAAGAAGAAGAAGAAGAAGAAGAAGAAGAAGAAGAAGAAGAAGAAGAAGAAGAAGAAGAAGAAGAAGAAGAAGAAGAAGAAGAAGAAGAAGAAGAAGAAGAAGAAGAATATATTTCCGTATAACAAAACATTTACAAATTATTGGTCATATTGAGCTGTAGAAAGGTTGAAGGCACGTGCTGAGCATGTGATTATCACGATATACGCCTGAACTTTAAGCTCAGGTAACGCCCGTTTGTCTGCTTACATAATTATTTCTACCATATTAACCCAATACCCTCTATGAGTCTTAAAATCTTACACAAGATCTCAAAGTATAAATACAGCTGCAAAGTCATTAGTCTCTGTGCGAGCCTCATACCGTCTTGACTGTTTCTGATCTACTGCCGATCAACACCAGAGTCAGAGATGGAGCGAAGTCTTAGAGTGATCAGTGCTCTGTGCTTAATAACCTGCTGTCACAGTGAGTTTAAAACCTGAAGGTTTAGTAAATATACGTACAATAATACAAAATACAATATAAATTGATTGAAGATTAAAGTTATGCTATGAGACTTTACTAAATCTTTTATCAAACAAGCATCATTTAAATGACTGAACTTTGTAATGAATGTGCGGAATGGGACAAATATTTAAGGAAAGTCGTATTTAACAATTCCTCTTTTGAAACTGACATAAAATCCAAAATGAATCAATAGGGATCATAGATTTTCACATCATTCTCGTTTTTCAGATTTTTTTCTTCAAATTTATATGAGGACAAACATTTAAAAAAAAAGAATTAAAAGCAAATAAAAATTGATAAACGATAAAAAAATATATACATTTTTAATACATATTTTCTTTTCCCCTTTTTATAAGGACCAAGAAATATGATGTCCTTGATAATTTAAGATTAAGCTATAAATAGTATCATTTTTTCCATTGGTAAAGACACTTCATTAGTGTGTTATTAACCATACGTTAACTAGAACCTGGTGAAAAAGTTTAAGTTACGTGTATCATTTAGGTTTTCTCGTGTCTCTTCTTGTTAACATAAAAACTCATCTCTGTATCAAGGTAAGTTTATAACTGCAACTTTCGTAAAATCTTTATGTAAAAAAGTATTTCATTGAATTGCCTGCCAAATAGTATTCCTTACCTTTGACAAAAAGATTAATTGACAAGATATGAAATAGTTTGTCCCTAGCCTAAGCTTGTTTCTATTCGCTAAAAGGAAAAGCCTCGCCTGTGATGAAAAAAAAAGGGGGGGGGGGATGGAGATCCTAACTTTCTACTAGGAAGCCAAAGCAATTGAAGAGTAGAGTATGGGTTGACTTTGAAACGGGTTTGGCTTTCCTTCCACAACAGGTCTTGGTTTGGTCTTAAAGCGAGAAACATCTGCTGTATATCGAGATCGAAGACTGTGTGGTGTCCTGATCTGTGAAGAAATCGTCTCTCCCACGTCATACAAAGCCCGGACTGTGCCGAGCGTTGTCTTTGACAACATTGAGAGCATGTCTGTCTTTAAAAGAGTTTCCACAACTTCTGATGTCAGTGCAAGTGATAAACGTGAAGATCTAATTGGTTCTGTCACATCTGAAGCTCCCAGTCTATCCCAAGTAGCAAACGGTAGAAAGATCGACGGGCTCCTGGAGGCCAGGCGAGCCACAATTCGAGTTGAGCTTGTCAAGCAAGATGACTGTCAGGCTGAGTTTGTTTGTCAAGTGAGAGGGCTGGACACCCAGGGAAGACAAGCGTTGAGTTCATCGAGTCTAGTGCCACACCCAAGTCAGAGAGAAGATCAGGTGTATGACAGGAGAGAGATGCCAGCCATGTCCCTACAACTTTACACCTCACTGCAGCAGCTGATTTCCCAGTCGGTGGAAGGGCTGGTGAACCGTCTTGACACCTTTGAGCGGCGGCTTGATGTTTTTGAAAACAGAATAGAGGATAAAATAGACAACAATAACAATCTGAATAAACTAATTCAACTAGACTCTAAAGTGTCCACAGAGCTCGCCCAATTTCGCACACAGGCCAGAACAGACATACTGGACAGTCTAGATACCATGAAAAATAGAGTGTATGACGAACAGAAGGATGCTCTGAAAAACGTCTCTGAGCTCTTTAAGACCACTCTAAACAACACGTCTGATCTCTTGTCTTCCATGGAAAGCGAGTTGGACTTACTCAAGTCATATGGTCAAATGAATTTGGTTACCGTAAGGAACGAGACAGAGGCCATCCGGGAGATGTTGACGTCACGAGAAGTGTCATCTCGATGTTTGAAAAATGCCAAGACAACTGCAGATAAGAAGACTATGGTGAGTTATAAGAATTCTGAGAATTGGAATGTCATACAGTAGATAGGTAGATAGCATATAGATTCATAGTGTTTCTGAACATTTCTTATAACCAAGAAAATTACTTGCCTACGTACATTGTTTTTTTTTTCTACTGCGAAAATAAACCGGAAAGGGATTCGGTTCCGATGTAATTCAATTTATTGAAGCAAATATTTTTAATCAACATGATATAAGGTAGAATTACAGCGTCAATGGAAGCCTTTAAACCTATCAATGAGTGCTCATTGTTTTTTATATCACAAGCCAAAGAATGGTCCGATTGATTTTAAAAGTTTTATAGATTTATACTTTTAAAAAATAACTTTTTTTTCAATTTTACAATATAAAATGGCTTTCACCGTAGATCAACTTCACTTTCTTTATGAGAAAATCCCTATTTCACAATAATATTGTACTTAACCGTTAGTTTTTCCTACGTATAATTATAAGTGTCAAATTTTTGTCATAAAATTTAATTCAAAAAGGCACAAAAAACTTATATGTTCAATCACCTGGCTTAGTTAATATAAAACTTTAATTTTTGTATGCAAGAATGTTTTTTGCGTGTTATGTAATAAAATGTTCCAATGTCAAGTTATTTGTGTATAAGATTTTAAAGTGTAAAAGCTGAATTTTTATAGGCAGATGCTCTAAAAATCATCTACATCATCATCATCATCATCATCATCATCAGTGTAATGATAATAATAATAATAATAATAATAATAATAATAATAATAATAATAATAATAATAATAATAATAATAATAATAATAATAATAATAATTTTCCTTACTTCACTCTATAGCCTGTTGTGTGTATACGTGGTATGAATGGCGCCGTAAACAAAACTTACCCAAAGTATATCAAGACGTCACAGTTTACCTTACAGCGGGAGATTCTGTGTGACACCCAGACAGATGGTGGCGGCTGGACTGTCATCCAGGTCTGGAATGATGAAAAAAACAATAGCTATTTTTATATGATGATTAGTGTGATTTAACTCTTGGTAGTTTTTAGAATTATCTCTAAAGGGATTCAGGTAGTTTGGATTATACGAATTTTTTTCGTCGTTGGTGATCGAGGTTTAACGGGAAATAAAAATCCTAATCAAACAGAATAAATTAACTTTTTTTATAGAGCTGTTTTCGCTTGATCCAACACAAAAATTGATTCATTTAGTAATTTTTTTCCTTCAGATACTAAAATAATTTTTTTTCAAAATAAAACACTAGCACCAATCTTACTAATGAACGCACAAATAGATATCTATGAAAAAAGATAATAATATTTATACATCAGTCATTAATTTTTTTTTTTGCCAGATTTATAAGACGCAGGTTATTGGAATGCTTAATAAATAAATCTTCTATAACCCATTAATTTTTATAATCACAAAGTAATAAAAAAAATCTCTTCCTATCATTGTATTTCGTAAATTGCATTTCTTTTTTTGCTTGGAATCCAACTTTTCAATTTTTTTAATTTTATGAATTAGTCAAAGACTCATTTCTAGCCTTTGTCTCTCTTGCTTGTTACAATAATCGAATTGATTTAAGGTTTCGCTTTTCCAAAAGAGAGCCTTATCACAAATACATGACCATGAGCTCTTTACCAGTAGAGGTTTAAATACTTTCAAAGTCTAACATCATACATTTATGTTTTGCTGTTGTCTACAATATGATTTAAATTTTCAACAGAGGCGGACAAAGGGAGACGTCTTCTTTAACAGAGATTGGGGTTCCTATAAAGAAGGTTTTGGGAAACTGGACGGGGACTTCTGGCTCGGAAACGAGGCGATTCACATTCTGACTTACGTGGTAATGAGGGATTTGGATCTGGTTTTTATTATTGTCCTCTGTCTATCTATCGATCGATCTACGTATCTCTTTTCTTATTTATTTTTATATCACTTTCTCTTGTTATCAGACAATACTTTTTGTTTTTAAAAACAGACATCACAATTTGGAACCGAGTTCCCACTGAAGTTAGGAATAGTCTACTTAACATATACCCATTTCTTTCTAATGTGTCTATTAATCTAGATAGATAGCTATCGAGTAGATTTGAATTCATAAACTTTTTTTGTACTATAAGTTTTGCTACTAAGTTTTTTCTTGGGGATTGGGGGGTTATGTAGAATAATCACAAAAAATAGATGTCAAAGGTAATCTCACCCACACCACCCTTATTTTATCATCTCTCTCTCTCTCTCTCTCTCTCTCTCTCTCTCTCTCTCTCTCTCTCTCTCCCTCTCTCTCTCTTTCTCTCTCTCTGTGCCTTTTCTTCTCTCTCTCTCTCTCTCTCTCTTCGTCAAATGGAATATTTAATTGATTTTGTTTTTTCCTGCTCATTCCCCATACAGCAACCTCAGGAGTTGAGGGTGGAGTTGCGAAGCGGTGACAAAGACTATTTCGCAAACTATAAACGTTTTCAAGTCAAAAGTGAATCTGATAAGTATGTATTATTTATATCAATTAGTAAGTAATAAAAAAGTAATTGCCACAACATCAAAGGAGATCACGATCATGCGATTTTGTTTTTAACCGTTCTCGCCACTCGTTTCCCTTTTTTTTCAAGCGTTGATTTTCTATTTCATTTTTTCATTTTATGACTTGCATGTAAGATATATTATTATTATTATTATTATTATTATTATTATTATTATTATTATTATTATTATTATTATTATTATTATTATTATTATTATTATTATTATTATATTATTACTATTATTATTATTATTATTATTATTATTATTATTATTATTATTATTATTATTATTATTATTATTATTATTATTATTATTATTATTATTATTATTATTATTATTATTATTATTATTATTATTATTATTATTATTTTTATTTTTATTATTATTATTTGGCTTAAACCTGATCCTATTATTTTGGAAAAGATGTGATAGGTATTTCTCTAATTAAATTTTTATATATCTACTATTTAAAGATATGCCGATTACTATGTTTTCCAGGTATCGTCTCCAACTCGGTGCTGTGTCAAGCTCGATTGATGATGGTAATCGCGGTCTTTCTTACAGTAACGGAGCGTCTTTCAGTACTTTCGATCGTGACAATGATCAGACATCAGGAAGCTGTGCCATTACCTATAAATCGGGCTGGTGGTATAAGAGTTGCGAATATTCTAGGCTTAATTCCCCTTGGAGTGGAGATAAGCTAAGAGATGCCTGGTACAATGGTAAGAAGCGATTGCACGCAACTAGCGTCGAGATGAAAATCCGACCCGTGAAAACAAGCTAGACAGATCCAGTTTTAAAACTTTACTGATTTAGAGAATGAACGCAAAATTTAAAAGTCTGAAATTCTTTTTTTGATGGCACAATAATCAAACAAAGTGATTCTATTGCAATATTATTTCTTGATTTCCGCCTTATTCAAAGTAGCATAGAATTTTTTTTAGATTATTAGTTACATCTATAGTTTCAGTTAAAATTGACACCTCCTTTCATCGAAACAAAAATATTCATACGACGTTTTTTTTTTTTTTGTTCTGGCAATCATAGTATCATTTCTTTTTGCAGAGTAAAAATATTATAATTATTACTCTTACAACATGAACGGAACTTTTTCTCTGTATGGTGTTAACTGTGAAAGAATATTTCTCCTTTCCTTTTACATGTAAATAATAAAATATTATATAAAAATACTATAAAAACATATAATGTTTTGTATTTTTTCGTATCTTAAATTAATTTATGGTTTGTTAAGTAGGACTAAGTTCAATTGATCTATAAGAAATGGCAGTGCATTTTCATCTGAAAGATGATTATTATGGTTTGTGTTTTACTGATTTTTTTTACGCAGGGCCTGCTGTTTTGAAAACATTTAATAGAAGGGTATGTTTTTCTTTCTCCCTTTTATCATGTGTGGTATAGTCAACACCTCCGTTTTAACGACCGCTTAAAAAGATATTGGATGCCGTTCTGATTAATGGATTATAATGAATTTCATAAAATACACTTGGAATACTAAAGAAAAGGTAATCAAAATGGATCTACATGAAAAAAATAAAATAAAAAACATACTTACATTCATGAAATATGCATTCAATACAGTCACAGTATTTAAGAAAGCTACATGAATCAAATCGACCCCATCGTAACCAAAGATATAAAAATTGTACAAAACATAAAAATAACATCCCGGTAGATAAAGGGAGTGACTACAGGATGGTACGGGCGACGCTTTTGATTATCAAAAGACTAGAGAATAAAAATTGATTTTCAAATCAAAATAGAGAATAGATTTGATGCACTGTGAGAAAAACCTCTATCAGTCGAGACATTCGATATGGCATTGAATGAAGTTTATAGAGAAGTGATTGAGTATAATCCAATAAAACAATAGAAAGAGCCAAGAACGACAAGAATCTGGAGGAAATGGATAAAGAAAGTAAAACTAAACAAAAACAAATAAATAGTACCAAAGCAAACAAAAGGGTGAAAAGGGGGGGGGGGAAGGATAAAAAGATAAAAAGAGCAAAAGAAAGAAATAAAACAAAAGACCGCGCACTCAGAAATAAATATTAAGCCACAGAAAAAAGTCAAAAGAAACAGACAGAAACGGAAGTAAAAAGCAACCATCATGCATGGATGACCCAGAAGGGAAGAAAAATACTAAGTGTGAAGACATCCTTCACATAATGAAAAACTTCTATAAAGAGCTTTACAAAAAAAATCGATTATTAGCCCTACGAATCTCGCGACACCAAACCCAAATAAAAAAAATAAAATAAGTACAGCCTATTACAGAAAAAGAAGTAAAAAGTGACTTGAAGAAATGAGAAACAATAAAACCCATAGTCAGGATGGAGTGACACGTGACTTTTTTAAACTAAGAGGCAAAACTGCAACCTCATATTTAGGCATCTGCTTAAACGAAATATTCCAAACAAAGACGATGCAAACATGCTGGACCAAAGCAAAAACCATCGAACTGTATAAGAAATGGTATGCATATGAAATAAGAACTACAGACCAATTAGTGAAACAAGCGAGGCTTACCTTGGTAAAGTGATGATTGTTTCCAATTTTATGGAAACAGTCGTCAGGAACCGAGGTGTAACTTGAAAACCGCGGGAGGTGCCGCTAGCCGGAGTTTCGAGTGTAACTCATTAATTTGTGCTTGTAATCATCCCCACTTGGAAGAGTTGTACTTTCTAAACACAAATAACAAGATAAACTATGCGTAGCTAATGGTTAGATCAACAAGAGAGGGAAGAGAGGGCAATTTACACCTCAGTTCCTGACGACTGTTTCCATAAAATCAGAAACAATCATCACCTTACCAAAGTAAACTCGCTTGTTTCACCAATTTTATCTCACCAGCCTTCAGGCTCTACGTTGTAACTTGAGAATTGAAAGCCGCAAGCACAAATGAGGAATATAAAAGATATTATGACAAATCATGGGCATGTTTGCATACTGTACACACTACAATGCGGTCGTTATTAAAAATTAATTGAGTCATTTTTGGACTATAAAATTGTCAATTATAGAAGAACCAAAATTTGATTTCGCTGTCTTTTTATAAAACTTCGTAAAGGTACTATCACTGGCCGAACCAGCTGCACTGATAATGGTAGATATTGATACACCAATGTTGGTTGCGTAACTAGTGCTGGCTGCATGAGTGCGATGTGCTGTATACACAGATGAGTCCATACCTATCTCCCTAACACTAGTTTTATCCAGCGTGTTATTGTGTCTTTGCTGACTGGTTTGTGGAACCTTTGCCAGCTGATAAGTAATTTAATTTCTTCTCTTCTAAATTTAGACGTCCGTTCTATATACATTTGAAGGAGATAGACTATACAAAGAGAAGGATTGACAGGAAACGCGATCAATCCAATGGGTGGTTGATGCACTCCTTTGCGAGAATGTTTAAGCAGGTTAGGCACAAAAATTATACTTTTTTCATCTGACAAATTCATAGGATTTATGTCTAACGTATACAAAGCTTGACAGCATTGTCCAGATAGTGAAGCTAAAAGCATTATAAGTTTTAGCCTCAACTCCGTAAGAGTAAGCGATTCTAAAGGCCACCAGGTTTCCAACCTTTTCAAAACTTCATCAACTAGCGCTCTCGTAGAGCAGATAGGTTTTGAGTACAGCGCCACCGTTATTGCCGCCATCTTTGCAGTCGGGGTGAGTTCGCATTCAGATACACGTGAACCCTTCACTCATTTCTGATTTCATTTTTTTCTCAAAGTAACATTAATGAAGAGTGTCATGTGATACGATTTTGATAAGGAACCGTTGTTAAAGAAACAGAACTTGATGTATATATATATATATATATATATATATATATATATATATATATATATATATATATCGCTTATGTATTCATAAAATACACAGAAAGACAATGAAATAAACGGTTGAAAAAATTTATACCAAACCACATCTAAATCATACCTCGGCGCTTTTTTGTGTGATTGAAACAGAGGAATGCGCCGTCTTTAAAAAAAAAAGGTAGGAGGAAGGGAGTCATTGGAGGCGTAAACTGCAGTCATAGGTCATTAGTTTATGACTAAAAGTGTTCTAAGGTTTTTGTCTAATTTTAGAACATTGACTTAAAATATGCCAACTTTATGCTTCTTGACTCATAGCAAGATGTCAACTTTGCTCTACTAGAAGAAGCGCAATAATCTGATGAATCGCTTTAGGAAGTTGACCTAGTGTTGCGGTATTTAAAAGACCGCAGATATTGAAAGTTACCTACCACTAAGTCAAAGTGGATTTCGCCCCGACCATAGTACATCAGATGTAGTATGGGCACATAAATAGGTTTCCGCGAATATCAATGCTGAAAATATTGAGTTTAAGATCATAGAACGGAAACCCTTCAGCAGCAATATAGGAACAACCCAAGGCGATAGTCTCAGCCCAGCGTGTTCATTATCTATCTAGAACATGCACTAAGATATGTATTGATGAACATCCCTCCACCTACAGATATAGAAAAAATACTACCAAGAGAGGTAGCATAATATGCTGGTGACGTAGACTTTTTATTATTTGGATTTGTCCAAACGCAAGAAGTGCAAAAATCTCTCGAACCCCACAACTCTTCATAAACGTTGAAAAAAAAACAGATTTCATCACGTTATCCTGGGACCAAAAGAACTGGAGAGAAACGCAGAAAGTCGGATCACTCATTGGTGACCTAGAGAGAAGGAAACAACTATCAAGAGCTGCACTGACATATCTTATAAATATGTGGATAGGAAGTGACCAAATACAACGTAAAGAGAGATGTAAAAGTAAAGCTCTACAAGGCACTGGTAAAATCAATCTTTACATACAACTTTGGAACATGGGTTCTCACACAAATGGAAGAAGCTAAATTAGATTCATTTCACCGTAAAATCCTGGAACAAATCCTTAACATGATATATATATATTTCTACTTAACTGTGTTGTCCATTAATCTACCGAGAGCTCCCCAGATCGAATGCATTTTATAGAACTCGCTAGATAATCAACGGATTTGAACCACCTTAAACCATTCAACAGAAAGGGGAGGTTACTCCTATATTAGTCTTGCAGACGGGAGCAGGAAACAACATGGCGGAAGCAGTTACAGCAGGGAACCGATTCCGCAAAAACAGCAGGTAAAATAGTGTTAAAAAATATTTCATATATGCAATAAAACCAAGATTTCCAAACCTGATCTGGGTTTTAAAGTATCCATAGCTAGGTTTTTTTTTTGCTTTGTTCAAAGTCTTCTTCTTCTCAAATGCCCTGTCTGGAACAGACATCGGCGATCATGATTCTCCACCTGTCCCTATCTTCCGTCATCCGCAGTAAGGCTATGTTGTCTTTGTTGTTTCCTGTCACAAAAGAGCTCAAGCTATCAAGAAATGTAATCCTTTGTCTACCTCTGCTTCTTGTACCTTCTATCTTGCCTGTAAGAGATAAAAATTCCAGTCCCTTATGGCGACATATGTGTGTGTGCCTGAGAAAAGGGCCCATATGTCGGTGGGGTCGATTTCGAGATATCAGCCAATAAAGGTGAATAGGGTGTTGGAGGTCAAAAATGTAATTTCATCATAATATGAAAGTTTAACCATTTCTAAACCATATTCCAAAAGATTAGTGCCCAATTTCACATTTAAAGACCTAAATTTCATGGTTTTGAAAGGTCTATGCACGAATAAAATCCTAAAATTTGTGCTAAAAATAACAAAATAACACCACCTCTTTATTCGCCGATGATGGCCATTAGATGAATACTAACCCTATCATGTTTGGTATCAAATTTTTCGTAGTTATTTCCCCTACACGTTGACACTTAGTGCGCATGAATCGGGATGTTTACATTCCAAGGGGACTACTTACGCATCTTAGACTGCTAGCAGACATCAAAATTACCAGATACCCCTCATTTGAACCCCAGTCTAAACTATCAAAATTGGCTCAAAATTTTAATTCCTTCTTGATGTGGACGCTCCAAAACTTCTAGTTTCTAAACTTTATCTTTATATTGGTTGAAACAGTTCTTAAATTAAAATAAAAGCCAAAATTCATAGCTAGGTAGCTGAAAATTTTCATTTCCGGGTTGGTTGTCAAGATGCAGCGTCCTAGTGACGACTCTAAGAGAGGAGCAGATTGCTCGTCTTCTCAACACCGCCACTCAACTTGGCCTCAACAATGTTGTTGAAGATCATGCCCTTTGTGAAGTCATCAACTCATACTTTTTGGATGACCCAGAGGACGATGATGCTCAAAAAGCAGAGTTAGGTCTAGATCTAGACTTATCATCCGAGTCTGAGGATGAGGAGACCTCACCTACACCCACACAGACAGATTTACAACCAGTTCCTTCTGATGAGTCTACAGGTAGGCAAACTTAGTTACATTTAGCTCATTGAAATGAATGATTAGCAAGTCACTATTCTTTATGTCTAAAATTTCAATGAGTAAGGCTAGGGTTTGGATCTAAGTCTAGATGAAGGTCTGGATCTAGATCTAGGTTCTTGTTTTAAAACCTTTACACTTTTATATCTACATAATACATGATAAACTTTTATTGTGCATTATTCTAATTCTTTTTTGTTCTTTTTTATCTTTTTCTTTTCCACTCCAGATGACCCCTCTCAAGATCATAACATTATGGAGGACCTCTCGGTACTGCTACCAGCCCCGAACGACCCCCAGTTCCAATCAGCCTTAGAGGCACCACAAGTTTCACCATGTAACTGCAAGCGGAACAATGGTCAGCCCTGTCACACATTCTTTGATGAAGTGGAAGTTTCAAGGTGCCGCTTGCAGTACATTGGCAAAATGAGACAAGAGTTGGACCTGGTCTTGTTGGCGAAGATTGAGAGTTGTGTGCATATGAGTGTGGAAACAGTGAGACAGAAAAAAAAGCAGAGTGAGAGAAAGGCAGCGCTTGATTTACAGACATAAAGGTTTTGAGATTTGTCGTAATTTTTTTTTGCATCTGCACAGCATTGGAGAAAAAAAACTAAAAAATTTATTCAAGCAATATAAAGAAAATGGAGTTGAAAGTAGGATTCACAAATCAACAAAAAAAAAAACAACCATCACATGCTCTTTCTTTTGAAGATGTCAAATTTGCCTTCAATTTTATTCAAAATTTTGCTGAAGCTAATGCGATTATCCTGCCAGGCCGCACACCGTATGCTTGGAAGTCTGATTGCAAACTTTTGCCTACTGAATGTTCTCGTCATTTTGTGTATGGGAAGTATGCAGAGACTGTGGATGAATGTGGACAAAAGAAGATATCTCTGTGGAGTTTTTTAAGAATTTGGAATGATCTGCTTCCTTTCATCAAAAATCAGAAATCAGCCACTGATTTTTGTTGGTACTGTCAGGAAAGATCTATTCAAATGCAGCGAAGTGTGAACCAGCCTGATTCTCTAAAATCTTAGTTGCTCCAATTCCTAAAGAAAAACAGCCAAGTGAGACAGGTTTAGACAGAGAGGAAACTTTTGAGCCAGTTGCAAAGTCAGCAAAGACAACAGATATTGGGAGTACATCTAGTGGGATTGCAAAGAAAGGGAAAGGGAAAGGAAGAGGCAAGTAAAAATTAATTATCAGTTGTGTTTGTCCTCATCTTGGAAGAGTTACCCTTTGGTTCTAAAAAAAATTCATATTTAATTTTGCTTAACAGATAAATTTAATTTCTTTCTTTTTTACTGATGCAACATGTTGTTTATGCAAGTGTGTTTTGTAAGTGTATGGCTGTACAAATACTATTCTAGAATTTTTTCTTCAATTTAATAGCCCAGTCATCTTTTGAGCTATTTATCAGGCGCTGCCTTTACAAAATATTTTTTTATGATTGTATGAGACTTTAGTTTTTATAACATAAAATCATTTGAACTTACAAAAAAAGTGTAAACCAATTTTACGCAAGAGATATATACCATTGGATGCCTATTATTTTTAAAAAAATTTCATCTTCCTACAACTTACCTATTTTTTGAGTGACCTTAACTTTGCAAACAGATCACACCTACATACATCAACTAATCTTTAATTCTTTTCAGATTTTCTCTTAAAACTTCAATTTCATGATTTTATACTATGTGATATTGCTTTTCTTTCTTCAAAGAGTCAGTTTCTTTGTTGCAAAACAGTTTTGAAGTGCCAAGATTATTCTTTCCACAATAATGACAATTTACCATTTTCCGCAATTACTTCCTCTCTATAGCTTTCAGAAAAAAAGCTTTTTTTCTCTCTCACTATTAAAAATGCTACTTTATTTAACTTAATATTACTGTGATTCATGCCTCTATATGATTAGTTAATGGTATTTACCTATGGAAAGGTTTCAATTCCCATTTTCATGTTAATTTTTGTAAAATAAAAGTGTTGAAACTTTAAAGCCGTTTTTCTCAAAACTATGTTTTCGTACTTTTTCACACAAAAAATTCCATATCTCAGGAACTAATAAAGATATCTGAAAAATTTAAAAAGCAAAATGTTCAGCATGATCCAGGCAATCTAAAATACATATCTCATAATCCATATCTGCCGACATATGGGCCCTTTTCCCAGGCACACACACATATGTGGCCTAAAAATTTCAGTTGCCTTTTCCTTATTGTTTTTATGAGGGATCTCTCTTGGTTCGTTTCTTCTAATATCGATTCGTTTGTACTCTTTTCTTTCCATGATATTCTTAACATTCTCCTGTAGAACCACATTTCCGCTGCCTCTAAATTTTTCTTGGTTCCTACAGTTATTGTCCAAGTTTCGCATCCATATAAAAGTATAGACCACACATATGTTTTCAAAACGTTCAATTTGGTTAAAAATGATATATTTCTATGAAAATATTCAAAGTATAGGACATAAATAACCATTTCATGTTTTAGCCAACCACTTGGGATTTTTTTTTCTAATTTGTTGTCTTAGTGAATAAACTATCTAGTCTATTCTTTATTTATCTTGTTTTAAATTCGCCATCGCTCGTCTCTGCAGCAGTTTACCTCGACTACAAGCGAGACAACACCACTGTAAGAAAACGATGGGAAATCTTCTGTTTCCTGTCAGACACCGCAGACCGGACGATTTCTACAGTCATCAACGTTTTCATCTTCTGGTCATATGTCTTGGTGATACAAGTACATGTGCTCTAAGGGTGTCTGTCTTCTTTACTTTGAATAAGATGTATTTTTTATAAAATATTAGCAAACTGTTTTCTTTATATCAGATTGTGTTGATTTAATTAAAATATTATAAGTAGTAGTAGTAGTAGTAGTAGTAGTAGTAGTAGTAGTAGTAGTAGTAGTAGTAGTAGTAGTAGTAGTAGTAGTAGTAGTAATAGTAGTTAGTAGTAGTAGTAGTAGTAGTAGTTAGTTGTAGTAGTAGTAGTAGTTAGTAGTAGTAGTAGTAGTAGTAGTAGTAGTAGTAGTAGTTGTAGTAGTAGTAGTAGTAGTAGTAGTAGTAGTAGTAGTAGTAGTAGTAGTAGTAGTAGTAGTAGTAGTAGTAGTAGTAGTAGTAGTAGTAGTAGTAGTAGTAGTAGTAGTGGTAGTAGCAGTAGCAGAAACAGCAGCAGTAGCATTGGTCGCACCTGTGGTATGTCCTTTATTCTAGAGGAGAGAATAAAAATATCCGAATGTCTAAGATTTTATGTCGAAGAGATCAGTCAAAAAAACGTTACATTGAAAAATGAAACTTAAAACTGCTGTTATGGGCTAACGCTACAAGATATTTGATAAAAAATAGAATTGAATTAATAATCTTGAAAAATAAAAAGTACAATTACAAAGCTTTATAGTTTGATGAAAATTTGTGAATGGACTTAAGAACTTAATTTTTAATGCAGGTAAATCTTAGTGCGCGTCGTCATATTCACAAGGAAATGTGACACTGGAGTTAAGATTGCATGGTTGTCAAGGTAGAAATAGAGCTTACTTAAGACCTAGGTCTAGACCTTAGAAATCTTATTGAGTTTTTGAAGACTTTAAAAAAAGAAAGAAGCAAATTGCAATTTAAAATTTGCCTATTCACTTTTATTAAATAGTTATAAGAAAGTTAGTTTCAGATAAGAGCAGAAGCTCTCTCTCTCTCTCTCTCTCTCTCTCTCTCTCTCTCTCTCTCTCTCTCTCTCTCTCTCTCTCTCTCTCTCTCTCTCTCTTTCTCTCTCTTTCTCTCTCACTTCATCCTCCTCTCAATCTTTAAAAACTTCATGTTTTTTAATAACTGAGGGCGGCGGGGACTGATAAGAAATTATCTTTTAAATCAATCAATATTTTGCGATTGGATTCGAGGAAAAAAATCTTAGTTTCAGAGCAATGTATTCCAATGATTGCTATGACCAAAGGCCAAAGATAAAGCTGAGCAAATACCTTTTTGAAAAATAAAAAGGTCCACGTAAAAGCTGATAGAGACTTAGACAATCTAAACCTACTGAAAAATGATTACTTTCCCGAATTAAATCGCTTCGTCATAAATAGAGGGACAGAGAAAGAGAGAGATACAATTGTAAAGACACAGTGGTTCTCAAAGACTGATCCACATAGCATAGGAAAAAAGGAACAACAAGGAAGGGAGTTACAGGATGCCATGCTATTCTAGGGACGGTTTTCTTCTATTCACCGATACTTACTAGAGTGGTATCAAACTAAAACATTGTTATTATGTTTTGTTTCCTTTCCTTACTCTTCAAGCCTTGGTGCTGGTACCCTCAATGCAAAAAAAGCAAGACAGTAAGAAAGAAAAAGCAGTAAATTTTCAAAACCTAATCACAGCTAAGTTCTGGTCGGACGTTATGCCCTTCGGTGATAATTATCATCACAATGGAATTCGCAGCATGCAGATAATGGTAATTGCTTTTCTCGGTTTATCATTATCCACTAGAGAAAGTATCCGCAAATGTCTCGACTACATGTGGCACATTGAATTGAACACGGATCTGTCTTAATATATTATCGCTTTTTGTGGTTTCAAGTTTCCTTCTTTTAAGTGTTGATGCAAGTCAGACAAGGAAAATGGTTTTCTGCGAACCTTAAAGAAAAAACAAATTACTGGAATATATATAAAAAAAAAAGAAAAATATAGTCAGGATTCTTGGTCGAGAAATCTTGGCTGCGTAAGCTGATTAACATTACACAAGTTTCAGATTTCATCGAGTAACTACGAAAGACACAACAATGACAATGTTGTTGTTGTTGTTGTTGTTGTTGGTGGTGGTGGTGGTGGTGTTGTTGGTGGTGGTGGTGGTGGTGGTGGTGTTATTATTATTATTATTATTATTATTATTATTATTTACAATAAAAAAATTAACAATAGGTCAACTTCAATTGCGGAAAGGTTGAAGGCACGCGCTGTACATGTGATTTTTACGGTATAAGCCTGACTTTGCGGCTCAGATAACGCCCCTTTGTCTGCTTACATAACTATTTCTGCCATATTAACAGGATGCAATCTTTGAATCTCAAAATGCTACACAAGATCTCACAGTATAAATATAGCTGCAAAGTTTCCAAAGTCACTAGTCTCTGTCCGGGCCTCATACCGTCTTGACTGTTTCTGATCTACTGCCGATCAACACCAGAGTCAGAGATGGAGCGAAGTCTTAGAGTGATCAGTGCTCTGTGCTTAATAGCCTGCTGCCACAGTGAGTTTGAAACCTGGAGTTTAGTAAATAAACGTACAATAATACTAAAAACAATATAAATTGATTCAAGACCAAAGTTATTGCTATGAGACTTTACTAAATCTTTTATCAAACAAGCAATGATTGAACTTTGCAATGGGTGTGCGGAATGGGACAAATATTTTAGGAAAGTCGTATTTAACAATTCTTCTTTTGAAACTGACATAAAATTCTAAATGAATCAATAGGGATCATAGATTTTCACATCATTCTCGTTTTTCAGATTTTTTTTCTTCAAATTTATATGAGGACAAACATTAAAAAAAAAAAAGAATTAAAAGCAAATACAAATTGATAAACAATGAAAAAATATATGCACTTTTTAATACATATTTTCTTTTCCCTTTTTTATAAGGACCAAGAAATGTGATGTCCTTGAAAATTTAAGCTTAAGCTTGGTAAAGACACTTCATTAGTGTGTTATTAACTATACGTTTACTGGTGAAAATGTTTAAGTTACGTGTATCATTTAAATTTTCTCGTGTCTCTTCTTGTTAACATAAAAGCTCATCTCTGTATCAAGGTAAGTTTATAACTGCAGTTTTCGTAAAGTCTTTATGTAAAGAAGTATTTCATTGAATTGCCTGCCAAATAGTATTCCTTACCTTTGACAAAAAGATTATTTTGACAAGATATGAAATAGTTTGTCCCTAGCCTAAGCTTGTTTCTATTCGTTAAAAAGAAAAGCCTCGCCTGTGATGAAAAAAAAAGGGGGGGGGGAATGGAGATCCTAACTTTCTACTAGGAAGCCAAAGCAATTGAAGCGTAGAGTATGGGTTGACTTTGAAACGGGTTTAGCTTTCCTTCCACAACAGGTCTTGGTTTGGTCTTAAAGCGAGAAACATCTGCTGTATCTCGAGATCGAAGACTGTGTGGTGTCCTGATCTGTGAAGAAATCGTCTCTCCCACGTCAGACAAAGCCCGGACTGTGCCGAGCGTTGTCTTTGACAACATTGAGAGCATGTCTGTCTTTAAAAGAGTTTCCACAACTTCTGATGTCAGTGCAAGTGATAAACGTGAAGATCTAATTGGTTCTGTCACATCTGAAGCTCCCAGTCTATCCCAAGTAGCAAACGGTAGAAAGATCGACGGGCTCCTGGAGGCCAGGCGAGCCACAATTCGAGTTGAGCTTGTCAAGCAAGATGACTGTCAGGCTGAGTTTGTTTGTCAAGTGAGGGGGCTGGACACCCAGGGAAGACAAGCGTTGAGTTCATCGAGCCTAGTGCCACACCCAAGTCAGAGAGAAGATCAGGTGTATGACAGGAGAGAGATGCCAGCCATGTCCCTACAACTTTACACCTCGCTGCAGCAGCTGATTTCCCAGTCGGTGGAAGGTCTGGTGAACCGTCTTGACTCCTTTGAGCGGCGGCTTGATGATAAGGTTGATTTTTTGAAAACAGAATAGAGGATAAAATAGACAACAATAACAATCTGAATAAACTAATCCAACTAGACTCTAAAGTGTCCACAGAGCTGACCCGATTTTGCACAGAAGCCAGAACAGACATACTGGACAGTTTAGATACCATGAAAAAGAGAGTGTATGACGAACAGAAGGATGCTCTGAAAAACGTCTCTGAGCTCTTTAAGACCACTCTAAACAACACGTCTGATCTCTTGTCTTCCATGGAAAGCGAGTTGGACTTACTCAAGACATATGGTCAAATGAATTTGGTTACCGTAAGGAACGAGACAGAGGCCATCCGGGAGATGTTGACGTCAGGAGAAGTGTCATCTCGATGTTTGAAAAATGCCAAGACAACTACAGCTAAGAAGACTATGGTGAGTTATAAGAATTCTGAGTATTGGAATGTCATGCAGTAGATAGGTAGATAGCATATAGAGTCATACTGTTTCTGAACATCTCTTATAGCTGAAGGCCCAAACCAAAAAAAAATTACTTACCTACATACATTGTTTTTTTTTTCTACGTTGCAAAAATGAACCGGAAAAGTAATTTGGTTCTGATGTGTTTCAATTTCTTTAAGCAAATGTTTTCATTAACATCATTTAAGGTAACATTACAGCGTCAATGGAAGCCTTTCACCCTATTAATGAGTGCCCATACATTTTTTACATCACAAAGCCAAAGAATGGTTCCACTGAACAGTAATCTTAACAGTAATGAATGAAACTAACAGTTCTTGCCTCTCCTTACAACGTTACTCTAATTGACTGACCCCATTTTTTCCAGCCTGCAACGCTCGTAAAGTTGATTTCACAGCAATGCAAGTTTACGAATGCCGAAAAAATCTAACTCGTATCTAAAGAGGGTGCGTTGGAACGTATTCTGAAATACATCGTTT
>JAWDGP010003821.1:0-40000 GCA_033675545.1 Elysia crispata
AATGCACTTACTCTCTGTATTTGGCTTACAAAGAGCTATATCCCCCCACGTATCCCCAGCCCTAACCCGCTTTTATGGGTTTTACCCTTTCCCATCCACCATGAGGTGTTGACTTCAAGCAAAAAAGTCCCCAAGCCGTTGACTTTATCAGAAAACCAGTTAAAGAAGGAAAATCTGGGACCCTGGTGAGGTGTTGAGTTTATGCAGTATAAGGAAACAAAGTAGACACCCAAGAGGTGAAAGTGAACAGGGGATATAGGTACACAAAATAGTGGTCCATATGGGCAATGGCGGGCAATATATTTGAGGTTGAGGTAAAAAAATTCAATTGAATTTCATGTATGAATCAACAATTATGAATTTTTTACAAGAAATATGTTGCTATTTTGATAAGCTGAATTAAAAAAAGTGTTGGGAATTTGAAGTTGTTATCTGCCTATCCCTCTGGTGCTTCCAGTAACCTCACAAACAGACCTCATGCCATAAAATCATACATGGACAAACAAAAACCCATCGCTTTTTGCACCCACATTTTCAATTCTACAAGACGATCTACTGAGTGTTTACCGAGAAAAGGTCTGGATCAGGTTAGTGTGTTTTTATAGCCAGTAAGGCAGTATATTTGCAATGACTGGTTCAAATATATGGACTAGTATTTAACTGTGTGTGCACACTGTTTACCTTCAAGCCATTGGCCTGCTGGCTGCAGGTGGTTCTCTTTAAAGGAGCCTGACAGGAAAGCACTCTCAGCTCATTGCTTTTTCTGTAGTCACACATGTTTTTCAACTAACATAAGTAAGATTAAGTAACAGAATATGTTTGCAAGCCTTTGTCACACTGGTATATTTTTTTTTCAAATCAAAATGAAGAGGCATGGCAAGTATTTCATAAAAATGTAGAGTCAACCAATGAATTACACGAAAGAATTATTTGGACTTAACTGTGCCAACAATAAAAGGAACAAGATTGTCAAGTTTTCTCACCTCTTATTCATTTCCTATGATCTCTTTTTCTCTTGCTATTAAGTGTTAATTGTTCTGCACATGACACTGACTACAGAGAAATTAAGCTTTCTACAAAAAATTATAAGCAAGGTTTCCATTAAAAAAAAAAAAAAAGAAAGTCTAGACTAATTTGGTCTGGTGTGTGTGTGTGTGTGTGTATATATATATATATATATATATATATATATATATATATATATATATATATATGCAGCTCTGCATTGACATTATGCAAGGGATAAAAGACACGAAATGAATAGTTTTTTTCACTGTATTTCATTCATAGATCTGTTTGAAACATGCAGATTACAAAACAATCATTGAAATGCACAATTATCACCGATGAGGTCTTATTTAAATACATATGTAGACATCTCATTTGAAAAGGACTGGGCCACAGTTGGGTGCTATCTTGCTGCATCTGATGTGGATCCAGAGATTCGTCTTTTTCTTGGATTTGCCCGTAAAAAAGGTTCATGGAAGATATCGTAAAGTCTGTTTGCCTAAGGAATAAAAATTTAAAATGTGAAAAATACTATAATTATATATTATTCTGAAGTGTTTATGCCATTTGTCGAAGGGGAAAAAAATTCTGCCTTCACTAAGTACTTTTTAAGCTCTTGAAGTAGTCCAAATGAAAAAATTTTCTTCACTACACTTTTTTAAGGCCTTTTAGTTCTTAAAATGATAGCAGTTACAGTCATATTAAACTTTTTTCTTTTTTTCTTTTGCATGTCTAGATACAAAATGTTAATTAAACACAGTTAGATCAAACATGGATCCTTTGAAATAATGAATTCCTCATTGTTATCCCTTTTTGACTCTCTCTTTATTCCATTCTTATTTCTACCTGTTCGTCGAACTAGTTTGAAGTTAAGACATGTATTCTTCAAACAATCAGTCCTCAACTAAACTAGAGATAGAAAGTGTTCGCCTCTTAAGAAATTTGACAGACTGAAACTTAAAGAAAATCCTTTAAACATTTAAATTTCAATCTCGTGCCCTACACAGCTGTGGTTATTCTTCAAACAAGTACAGCCTATCTCACCCTTTCAATGCATAGTATTTGTTGATAGCCACCCTAACCTTTGATACCTAGTTGCCAGTGAGATAGACACTCCCTCTCTCGTCCCACCTTTCTGTCCCCTAGTGTGATGCACTAGGTCTACCTGTCGCTAAAAGACTTCAATCGAGCCGATAGTAAACACCTTTGCTGGTCCCAAGTGTACAACTACAAAATATGGGTAATGATGACAGATAAATCTGTTTGGGCCTATAATCAATCAGTGCATGGGTGTGAAAAATAGGCAAGCTCTCTATTGACGGCTAGGACCCCTGATAGCTCAAAAAATAAAAAAAATTGGACTGACAATAGCGATTTTCAGATTTAGTACTTTGTCAGGTCCTCTGATGGGATTAGGTCTGGCTTTTCCAAGACACACAGCCCCTATCTGGGTTAAAGATTATTCAGGAACATGAGAGGGTTTATTTATTTGAACATCTACTTTAAACTGAATGTATGCTTAGCTAGAAAGAAATTTTTTACTGTGATCTGAATGTAGATCTAGTAAAGTCTTGACCTAGATCTAACATCAAGAGTTTGAGATCTGATATACGCTGGGGTTTTGAGCCAAATTTTTCAAACATGAATAACGAGATGGGAATGACAGGTTGGTTTGTTCAGAGGTATCAATCTTCAGTCTGCTTTTTTTTTAAATACTAAAAATAGAGAGAGTACTGCCAATCAGGTATCCCTGTAATGCTCAGAATTGTACAGAAGGAACCAAGAATACATGAAGCTTCTATTGGGTGTTAACATACCCCAAAGTATTCTCAAAAACTAACCCAAATGGAAATCCAGGGCCTGAGTCAGTGAGTGATAAAAATAAAATGTTTGAATACTCAGAACATGGCTTCCTCAAACATTCCCCAATTAATGAGAAGATTCTGTGCTCAAATAAAATTTCCTTTAAAAAGTTCAAAATTTGCAGAACTAGCAGTTACAAGAAACAAGTATTTTTTTGCCCTAATTTCTCCCACAGAAAGAAAAACGCTGATTTGGGAATGATTATGAAAACAAAGAAACACTAAATGCATGGATGAAGTTGCCATTCTAATTTCTCTAGGATGTGTGCAATATTTTCCATCCTATTTCTTCTTATCATATGACCTTCTATTTGGAAAAGCCTGGGATTTTGTTAAATTAGGGAAATTGCAACAAAATTGAAAATCTGTCTTACCTTTTGAGGTCCAAACCCAGGACACAATGACAGATCTTCTTTTGAGGCTTCAATAACACTTGAGAGGTTCTGGATAATAAAAAAAAAAACATGAACATTTTCTAGTACTGAAGAAGGAGGTATACTATAAGAAAACTATACCAATCCTTACTCTATCTGAGCCTGACTGCTTTCAAATAGATTAGATATTGGTGTTTTCAACTCTCCCCCTATAACCCTTTCAGAATTTCTCTCAAGTAGTCAGTTCAATCATGCAGTAGAATATGAAAAGAAATGTCAAATAAACTATCATTTTTCATAATCATGGTCTCTCTTTCAAGATTAATTTATTACATTCATACTTAAATAGAGCTTTTTGGGTGGAAAGAACACAAACATCAAAGAGCATTATTTATTCTTTTGTCTGAGATTTGGATTTTGATATTGGGCATTGTCTACATTAAGTACATGTAGCTCACAGCGTCGCATTTTGGCTTAAAAGTTACACTTTAGTTCTTAACCCTGAGCCGAGAAGCTCTAACCTCCCAGGCCCTGCGAACTTAGGCGATTCAAACATGGTTACAACCGACGGGGAAAAGCTGATGTCATCCATCACTGCCAGGTGACAGGTCGGTCCCTGCACTGTGGTGTTCCCTTACTGCACACGCTAGTGCAGTGGTATGCGACAACTTTGTAATACAAAAGAAATTTCCCCATCTTTACATCTCAATATCTCCAAAACTATTCGCAGTATAAACATCGTTGTTTTTTTTACAGTTGTATTAAGACCTCATTTAAAAGCCGGTGAAAATTTGGTTCTTCTATGTTAATATTTGTGAGTTTGATAAACGAGTTATTTAAGGTGTTATTTTCTCTACGATTATTACCGCTAATTATGACTTGTTACATTTAATTGTCAATTAATAAAAAGCTGATCGAATAATTTTCTTTAAATAAATATAAATCAAAACTAGAAAAGCTATATTTTGAAGTGGTGCAATTTTTTTTCCGTTGGGAGCGCTTATAGTGTATCTTTACGCCCGTGAATTTACTTTCTTTACATTTCAGGATTACTAGCTTATTGTAAATATGGAGCATTCCATTGAGTCCCATACTCGTTGTGTTAACGAACTGGGTCGCATTTGTGGAAACCTTTGTTGTGTCACAAAGAAACAAAAGAAAAACAATGATCAAGCCCACAAATGTGCACTAATTGCCACAGACATGTTTTTGATATATGGCATAGACGTGAATCAAGAAGAAGAGGACACTTATTCTAAAAGTATTTGTGGAAAATGTTTCACAAAGATTAGAGACATTAAAAGAACTAATAGCAACACCGTTCTAACAAGAGCACAGGAAATTTTTAATATAAACAAAAACAAATGGTGCTCGTTTAGAGAGACTTTAACGGAAGAGTGCACGTTATGCAGTCACCGCCACAGCCTTGCTGGTGGCTGCATCAAGCATAAAACAACATTGAATAGACAAACTTATCAACAGCTAGAAACTACAGGTACAGCCAACTCGATCCACGATCACTAGGACCAACCAAGCGCTAGTACCAGCAGCAGCTCCAACGTCGACACCAACATCAACACGAACATTAGCATCAGCATAGAAGATGAAGGCCCGAACATTTCAGATACACAAAATTATGACATAGAAACAAGCCAGTCACATGCAACATTCACCTACAATCCTGACATGAGCACATTTTTAACAGATGAAACAAACACATGCAATACATGCAATGATCAAACTGCCTGTGTAACATGCACTAGCCTTTCTTCAAACACGAACACTACATGCCAACTTCCTTTTCTCCCTGTTGCAGAATCAACACCAATCAAATATACACAGACTAAAGATAGTTCCACATCCCCAATGGTGAAAAACGAGATCACATTTAGCCAGTCACTTAGCCTCTCGCAAGACACCCCATTATCAAAAGAAGAAGAACACCTCACTACACATCTAGTTAAAAGAAAACTGAACACAGATCCCAAAAAACAAACAATATTTTGCAAGACATCAGGCCAGCCCATGCCACTACAAAGAGTAGTGATCCCAAGAAAAAGCACACAGTCAGTTAGAACACCGACAAAGAGAAAAAGAGCTAAACTTTTACACTCACTTAGGACATTTGTAGCGGGAGACTCACACAGCTCAGCAGACACACAACTAGCTTCAGAATTAAAGAGAATTCCAGTACATCGCAGACAAGACATCACAACAAAGGCTTCAGTCAAACAAAAATTTAAAGTTTCACGCCTTCACACACTCGCAATGAAAGAGAAATTGGGTTTAAGTTGGAGGCAGGGTAGAAAACATGCTAATTTGCTGAAACAGGTAGGGATACGTGTAGAGAATGAAAAATCAGTCCGGGAACTTTCTAGGGAGATAATCTCCGATTTTGTTCAGGTAGAAAAAAGATTATTTGCTAAAGAAGATACAACAGAGTATGACGTGCCATATGGTAGGATAAGGGATTTACCTAGGTTTGTGGACAGCTTGCTAGATTCATATGATGAACAAAACTTACTCACATGGCGGGAGGGGTCTATTCCACAAGATGAGATTTGGGTAAAAATTGGGGGGGATCACGGAAAAAATTCTTTAAAATTTACACTGCAGATAGCTAACACAATGAAACCAAACGCACGCAATAATACAGTTGTTATAGCCATTGCATCAGTTCGCGACACACATGACAACATGGTTAGGTTTATGGCAGGTGGCTTGGCTAGTGATCTCAAAGCACTTCAGTCCCATTCTTGGAAAAACAAAAAACTGAAAGTTTTCCTTAATGGTGACTACAAATTTTTGTTCAAGATGTATGGCCTCTCAGGCCCTCAGGGTACTTATCCATGCCTGTGGTGCCTGATGCCACGACAAGATATGCATGAACCCAGTGGTCAGTGTCAGCAAAGATCACTGGAAAGCTTACTCGCCGATAATTCTGCTTTTGTCGCAGATTCTTCTGTGAAGAAAGAAGTTTCTAAATTTTACAATGCTCTACATACACCCCTTTTAAACATAGAGTTAGATAACGTCAGCCCTCCTTACCTTCATATTTTATTAGGCATTGTTTTGAAACACCACAAATTGTTAGAGGATGCTGCACACAGTTTAGACACAGAAATAGCTACACAAAGAAACGAGCACCTGACGTCAATAGGGCAAAGTTTGAAGAAATATGGCTCAAACTGGCGTCAGGTTCAAGACTTAGAAAACAAATTGCAATTTGAGGAGGGCTGTTTAATTTTTAGTGAAACACAATCTGACATTGACAAACATGCGCAAAATATACATGAAATAGAGCAAACTCTTTCTTCCTTTCCACATAAAGCCCTCACACCAAGATCAGGTCCAGTCACTTCTGCATTAGACACAGTACTTAACAAACATAGAATAACACCACAGGCCTATCACAGCAGATCTTTTGTAGGTAATCACTGCCACTAATACCTTCAAGCAAAAGTATATTCAGACCTTACAGAGACCCTCGTCAATCAAACAAAAACACTAACAAACAACCCATTCCTTGTTGATAAAGCCACCATCATTCAAATAACATTCAACGACCTCAACAACGCCTTCAGTGCAGTACACAACGCTTTAACTCACACAAAACCGATAGATCGCAGCTCTCTATCAGAAATACAAGCAACAATAGACACCTACATGGCAATTTACAGACGCATGTTTCCTCATAAAGTCATTCCAAAACAACATTTACTTGAACAACACTGCATCCCATACATTAAAATACACAAGTTCGGACTAGGCCTTCTCGGAGAGCACGGGACAGAAAACAGCCACCAAATGATAGGAAACATAGAAAAACACCGTGCACATGGAATAACAAACGATCTAAAAAAACTACATCACATTTTAGAAGCACATCTTCTTCAAATCGCTCCTGCTCTCCGATGATAAAATAATAACTGTGATATAATCTCTTCTGTGATGATAATGTACTTTATAATTTATATTTATTCTTCATTGTTTATTTTACAAAAACTGGATTAAAAAAATTATGCATGTTGCTGCACAAGAAACAATTACGTCAACATTTACACCATAGAGTGATATAGAAACTAGCACACTTTTACGGATATAAATAGGAACAATCAGCTCTAATGTAAAAAGTTCTTCTCCCAACGCTATAAAATTTGGTGAATAGAACCACCCTTACCTATTGATTCTTATGTGTAAATATGAAAAAAAATTATCGATCGGTTTTGCATATTTTTTACTTTAAAATCATACATTTTTTTTTTTTAACATTTCTAAAACCACCTATTTTCATTCTTCGATCACATAAAGACTATTGAAGCTATTATTTTCGCTGTTGCTTGTCTATTATTCGCATCTTTTGTATTTGTTCAATGTAAAATAACTAGAGAAAATATTAATATTATCTTGTTTAGCGATTAAATGAAAGACGAGGTATAAACGCGATAAAACCATGCTTGCAGTTGAGCTGCCTGATGTAACCTGATCTGATCTTGGGTTTACTGGGTCAGGTCAATGACACGGTCTGGCGCCCGCTAACTAAAATAACATTACCTGCACGCAGTGAGCTATTTTGACTGCTAATTAAAAAAAATGTAAATTCTAAAAGTTTACCAAAGAACTGAAGATCATTGGATCAACTCATTGGCTAAGACTGAGATTCAATAATAACTTGAAGTTTGAGAGCTGGTGATACTTTTATCCCTCATACCAATAACAGAAGTTAAGTCATGGCTTTTTTGACCTTATAATAGACAATAAAATGGCTACCCTAGAGAAGACTGTTAAAATGATCATGTTCCAGTGGCTGCTAAATTCAAACTGAAAGAAACTTAAGAAAGCTTGGTGTACATCTATTTCTAAAAAACACCAATTTTGACTAGGCTCTACCAAAATTTACCAGACTTTTATTCGAGAAAAATATTGTGTGGTTGTGGAATACCAACTTTAACATGAAGTCTTAGGAGAAGCTGAGGAAGTGGACCAACCAGCAACAAAACAAATACCAAGAGTTTAAAGGAAAACAAAAGAAAAGTGGATGGTATTTTGGTACTCTTGGAAAAAGGTAAAAAATAATAGATTGATTGGTACTCTTGGAAAAAAGTAAAAAATAATAGATTGAAAAATACATAACATTGTAAAAAGTAATCAGAAAAAAATGTGATTGAGCCACAGAGGAGTGATTTAAGAACAAGTGCAGAAACCAATCTGTATCTCATAATTTACTGAGCAAACTCTGTAAAGAAATATTGAAGAAATCTCTGAAAAGAAAACCACACCCACAATCAAAAAACTGGTGACATCATAAGGGAACAAGAAAAAATCCTAGGCAGATGGGCAGAGTACTGTGTGTATACGAGAACTTTTTGAAGACCACAGTAAGGATTACAATGTAATGAAGCCCGATTTTGCTGGGTCACCTATCATAAAAGGTGAAATCAGGTAAAGCAACAGTATATCATCAGTGAAACTTTTAGAAGCCCTTAGAGACTGGAATTGATAAGAATTAAGATCATAATGTTACTCAGAGTAAAAAAAATCTACAGTGGAAACCTCATAATTCGAATTTTATGGGAATGGATTAAATCTTCGAATCAAGAGTATTCGAATCACAAACATGGGTATAACATAGCCTAAGACTCATTGAGTGAGTGTGTACAGAGCCTACAACGTTCACCCCTTCCCTTACCCCATGCCACGTTGCTATCAGTATCAGTACAGATTTGCTACTGGCACTTTATTGTTAATGCATCTGCTCCCTTCTTGATTTGTTAGCTCACTGATCAGCCTTTCTTGGGCAGTGATTGGCATTGCTTGCTGCTCAAGAAATATATGTAGCACTTTTGTGATGCCTTATGAGATGAGGTGGTATCGACTTCGAATTAAGAGAATCAAATCAGAAATACTTCGAAATACAAGTCTGATTCTAAGCCAAAGAGAAAAAAAAATATCAACTTGCAAAATTCGGTTTATGAGAAATTCGCACAATCAGACTTCAGTTTTTGAGGTTTCCACTGTATGACAAAAGTCAGATTCCATCATATCTCCAAAACTATACAGTTTATCATTCTGTAGTACTGCCTAAGAAACCAAGTGCAACGGAGTGAGAATTACATATAACCTTTAGTCTGAGACATAAAACACATATCACTAAAATAGCTGTAAAAATCATCATGATGTGAGTTAGGAACAGAATCCAACCAGGAATAACAAGAACAGTGTGTGTTTTGTGAAGGGAAAAGGTACAAAAAATGTACGTATTGCACCCTTTGAAATAAAATGGAACAAGCTCTGAAACTACAAAAAGAGGTATCGATGTGCTTTATTGACTACACCAAGGCATGATGAGATAATCATACAACTGACAGTAACAGAGGTGAAGATACATGTAATTTGGGAAAGGTCTACCAGTGATCAAAAACATGTACTGGGAACAAACAGCAGCGCGTGAGTTAATGGGAAAATCAGTTCATTTAAAAAAATAGAGTGTGGTGTCATAATTTCTTGAGAATGGAATTAGTGCTTTACAACTAAATACATCTCCACCCACACAAGAAGAGGAGCACTGTAGTGCTATATTGAACACATCCTGATGTGTGCATGCTAAGCCTGGACAATTTAAAATGGCTACAAAAGAAAGTGGGTCTTGAGGCGACAGAAATGTGGCTCCGTAGGAGAATGCTGCGAACCTCATGCACTGCAAAGGAATCAAGCGAAACAGTGCTAAGACAAGCTGATAAGATCACTCATAGAATAGAATTAGAATGCATAAATGTCAAGCAACTTTTTTCGGCCACATGATGAGAAGAGAGAAACTTGAACATCTTATGTTGTGACAATTGAAAAGATTTGAAGGAAAATGTAGCACTAGTAGCAGGGGAAAACAGCAAAGAAGATGTTGGATAGACTAACAAAGTGGCTAAATCAAATATAGGACCAGTCACAGATGCACTAAAAGTGGCAAGAGATCAAGATGTGTGGAAAGTTATGATCGCTGACATTAAAGAGCAGGGCATCAGATTCAAATAGACAATGGACTTAGTCTGTACTAAATCAGTCTTGGGCTTATCGATGATACACGTAATATATTCTGAAGGAGGTAGCTTTCATATATGTACAAATGTTTGATATCTATACATGTACAATCCTGTTTTCAAACTAAAACTACAGAGCAAGATTGAAAGTGAAATAATTCATTCATTACAGGTCAAATTTAGATTTGTTCAAACTACCAGTCTCACAAAAAAAAACTTGCAACATTTAAGGCTGGTTGTTTCCCTTAGAAAAAATAGAAAAATTATCCAAGCAATTAAGAAAACACTCACTCCAAAATGAGATAACAGAGTTGAACAGTCTGTTTTGTTCACTGATTTCACCCGAGTGAGACAGTCAGTAAACTGAAAATGGGTAAAAGCAAAATAAAAAAAAATGAGATAAGGAAGGTACAATCAATTAAATTTGAATTGCATTTCTCAGTCAAATGTCCTTGAGTCTAAAGAACAATTACAGCCAATCAAAAGATACTATATTCAATTTGCCAGAAAACTTGCATTTTAATATAAACACATCACAAATTATCAATTGAATGTAATTGATTGCTATGATATCATGTATTTTCAAAAGTTTGAAGCAAGCAATACTTAAATTTTTCCACATCCTATCTGGAAACATAATTACAGTACACATCAGACTCAAAGAACTGGTTCGGTCATTTTTAACTTTGTTGGAGCCTTGACATAAGGCACCACAAGGGAAGTAACCAACCTAAGTGAAATTACCACATAATGATCTCCCTTGTTTTTATCAACTAACCACGTGTCTATGAAACCACTCTTCACCCTTCTCGCCATTGCCCAAGCTACCGCCGCTTTGGCTCTTTGATCCTGCATCAGATCCCCCTGTGCACTGGCTGGGGTCCCTGCCTCCTTCCCCCTCTCTTTTTATTATCTTCTACCTGCATATCAATACTTTGCTCTCCTCTACCCCTAGTTTTACTATGGCATAATGTAGCCTATACCCTAGGTGCCCAACACCTATACACTTCAAGCATTTCTTAACAGCCCACTAGGGACCTTTTGATTGAATTTCAACTGCATAGTTTCTAAGTAGAAAAGCATTCTATGGTGGATTTGCTAATATTTGCAGTTCGTTGAACCTGAGGACGGGTCTGAGATTAGTTCGTTTGATGCAAGGTATTTTAAGAGAGTCAAAGAAGATAAAAAAAAGGGATTTTTCTCTGTTCTTTGAATCCAAGTTGGTTGGATTCGAGGTGTACTGTGATATGCATCCAAACCAAACATCTGAAAATTTTAAACAAAAATATTTTCCCCATCAACTCAATGTCCTAGTAATGTTTTGCAGCTATGAATTACTTCAGTATTAGCATCTATTTTCCTGAAATAATAAAATGGTAAACACATTACTTTTCTTTGGGATTGATGGGTGGTGATTCTTTTTAAGCATCTCCTCTCCCCCTGAGATTGAAAACTCTGAACAACGGGTCATGAATTTGTTATGCAACACTCACTTAATATATTTGTCTATAACCTGTGCTGAGTAATAGACTCAAACTCACTTTAGCCATGAAGTTCTCCTCTGTCTTCTCCATAATGGCCTCTGGAGGTTTATTTTCAAATATTTTGTACGTTTCTAAGTATCGCCCGGCTTCCTCAGCACTGAAAGACAAAACAAAACAAAACAAAAAAAATGTCATGGTTTGTATGATGTAGTTGAACATGTGTTTCTTACTTGCACAGCCGACAGTTCTCTATCAAAAGAATTTATGGCAGTTCCTGCCTTAATGCACTCTATAAGTCATAACTGACCTAGTAAAAGAGCTTGTGCCAGATTAAGCATGCGATGGCAGCTGAAAATATGTTGACAACTTGTTATTTCCTGTTTGAAGGCTAGTCAGAGAAACAAATCAAGAATAATATAAATATGCAGTTAATTTCTCTTTTTTTCTTTTTTTTTTTTTTAAACTTTTTTAATACTTTAAAGTGTTTAGAACAACATAATGACAATTGTGATGAGATGCAGATGCCATGTTTGATTGAATGGCCTTAGACCAGAGATGAGAGGGAAAAAAGATGTTACATTATAATAACCTGATTGTAAACTTGTGGCATTGAAGGACTATAAAGAGGGTATAGAAATTAGGTGTGAGAGACTATTTATAAGTATTTTGGGTTCTAGGGTGGAACAGGTGATAGGCATAGGGGATTAAAAAAAAAAAGTTCGAATATAAGAAATCAGATCAGACAGGAACGACTGAAACTGCAGTAAAATTTAAAAATATATTTATATACCAATGGGTTTTAAATCAATTGATTTCTTGCATTCTTTAAATTTACAAGTTGGCAAAGTTTATTGGTGAAGGCATGTTAATTTTGTTATGGGATAAGAAAAAAATGATTGCACACTAGGAAAATCTCATTGTTCAAGCAACCTTTTTATCTATAGATACGTTGAATATGAAAAATGGAAATCACTTTTTAATCATTGAAGTTTTAATTTTTCTAGAGAGTTGATTTCTTGGCCAGATTTTTTCTTCTTTGAATGTTTGGCGTTAATATGAAATATTAAACAATTTATGCAAAATAGCAAAATAAAAGAAATCAAGCATTTAAATAACACATTCACTGGCCTTCAACTTTATTCATTCAGACAAGAGTGAAGCAAATAAATTTACAATTTACAATAAAAATCAAAGCACAGCACAAACTTCACTCTATCTTTGAGGAGCACTCACAGAGAAAAATGGGATCAATTTTGGTTTGTACAATTTTTTTTTTCTTATGTGTGTATTTTCATAACTAGTGATGTTTTACTCTTAGAGAAGATAGATTTAGAGTTGGGTACCTGAAAGCTAAAACCAGTGAACAGTCTGCCAAGATACATATCTTTGCTATATCTTTCAAGAGATGATGTGGATCTTTCTGGTGATATATAAAAACATTAAGTCTTTAACTCTCTGTGCATATAAAAGAAAAAAACAAACACACATCATATGAAGGTTTGTATCTATCTTATTCTTGTTTCATTGCAATAGGGAAAGTAAAAACTAAGTGGATATTTTCATTCATTGGAACATCAAAACTAAATTTTATTAGGAATCGAATCTCTTGTTATTTGTCTGTTGTTGATGTTATCTTCCTAATTGAATACAGTTATTATGATAGAATTATCATCTTTTAAATTTATTATCTTTGATTGTCAATGCCTACTATATTTCACAATCTAGTACAGTCGAGTCCAAATAATTCGAATCAGGATAGTTCAAATTCTTGGATACTTCGAAGTCGTTTAATTTTATCGAATATTTCTTTATTTAAGCTATATCAAAAAAAATATTGGTTAGTTCGAATTTCGAAACAAGAATGCGGGTAATTCGAAGCAATTTTGGCGTGATTTTTTTATTGTCACAGTGAAAGCACTTTTCTAGGCTTGTAAAACAAAGTACATGTAGGGCTATGCTCCACGCGGCAAGTGATTCTGGTATGTGTGTGTCCCCACCAACATTACATTCTAAAGTCTGCAATAAAGCTACAAGAGAGAAAGGGGCTAGACATTCCTGATCTGTCAGCGACATTTTTTTAAAACTCTCTTTCTCTATGTATTCTGTAAAATAAGCATACTTGACTGTATGTAACTTTTGTTAACTTAATAAATAAATGGTATGAAATAATCTTGACACATATGTTTGGATGGTACCTACTATTACCAGTCTTACAAGCAACATCGTATATTTATATGATATGAGGCTTTGACATATATATATATATATATACATAAATATGTATATTTATGTTTTGATTGTTGGTATGCTCAGCTTTCATACAAGGTAATTTCTAAAGCAAAAAATAACTTTGGACTATTATGAGATTTATAACAACAATCTAGCCACACAATTATTATTCAGTCACAATTATCAAATCTACAGCATGTGTAACAATGCACAGTACAATGAGAAGTTTTACTAAAAATGCTCTTAATGAAAATTAAGCATTACAACTAACAAAGATAGAAGTGAATTGACATGAAAATTTGATATGCAATAATTTTGTACTCTGCTAACAACAACTTACAACATCCACTTGAACAAGCATAACTCTCAGCTCATAGCTCTTCCCCAGCTGTTTGAGTCTATCGTGTATATAGTTGGGATGGAGTTGATGATACCTTAGACTTTTATTATAAACAAATAGAAAGAAAAAATATTACATAGCTGAGTTGTCTTACAGCTGTTTTTAAGTAACCTTAAAAAAAAAAACAACTTTGTAGATACCATGATTCAAATCATTCATTCATCATAAAACTAATAGATAAGGTAAGGCTGAAGAATGTTGTGAAGTAGAGCAAACATTGATGATTAACAAGGAAAAATTGGTTGATTCACTTTGTTTCGATTTTTGTCCACTCAAGATCATTTAAATTTGAACCCCCTACAATCCAATGCATGTCATGTTAAAATAAAAAAGGTCAGAAAAAGAAGATTTTACTTCAAAGAATTCTCAGGTACAATTATATAATGATTTCTTTTGTTGCCTTTTCATACTTGAAGAAAATTGGAAAAGTTTTAAAAAAACAAAATGCTTTCCAACTCTTGCTTTAAAAAAAAAAGGCAGTCAGAGAAAAAAGGCTGTAACAAGAATCATCAATATTAACAGGGCTTAACGTTTGTCTGTAAGAAACATACATTTACAAACTTTAGGACAGTCTGTACATACCACGGAATAGATGCCCAATGCAGAGTCATACGAAAATGCTGATTAACTTTATTGAGTAGCACAGACAATGTTTTACAAAAATACACATGTATGCATGTATTTGTGTAAATGGTTTAATTTATTGTTTAATCTCAGTTCTTACCTGAGAAAGAGTGCACAATTTGATTGTCCCATGACATAATCTGGCACAATGTTTCCATATTCCCATGGGACATTGCGGACAGACTTAAGAATGGGATTTCCTCTCTAAGGTAAAAGAAGAAAGTACAGAAGTATTTTATTTTAATGTGTGACGGGGTGTTTGAAATAGATAGTTTAAGAAAGACTGAAATTTACTTACAATTAATTAAACATCTAGAAGTTTGAAGTTGCAACATTTTAAATCCTCTGAGATTTGATAGAGAATCTCATGTACAGAGGAAAGTCAATAAGCGATCTCTATGTTTTTTTGAATGCCCATGAGGGTCTAAAAAATTAATTGCAAATTTCATCTAGATCTTATCCATCGATTAACAATATGTAGAATCAGACTCTCTTAGAGAAGTTGTCATCAAAGCACACTCTGTATATAAAAGTATGATGCACTTTAACATAATTATATTTTCAAAGCCTGAAAAAGTTTTGGCTGTACAATTTGTATGCAATGCTCAGTTTTTATAAACATACATTTATGGGTTTTGCTTTGTTTTCAAAGCTGAGGCAACAAAAAGTTGCTGCCCGTTTCTCTTAACCCTGCTTCCTGTGAGAACATTTTATGCTTTAGCTTTAATGGTAACTACTGTGTCTGCAGTGCATAAAATTGTCCACTCTTAGTTGTTTTTAAAGTTAGTTTCCCAGCAATGAGTATATAGTTAAACAAATATATGAGATTACCTGACGTGTGTTCACAATTAAAGAGTTAGATGATCCTGTTTTAGCTGAAACAGATCTGGAATAAATTTAAAAAAAAAAAAAAAAAATAAAAATGTTATTGCAATAAAAGTACACCTTAAGTTCTTTGCATTGGAAAGACAAACTGCCAAAAATTTTTTATTCAAGATAAAAAATTCAATGCATACAAAGTTTCCTCATTTTGGAATAGCCAAAAAGATGTAAGCAAAAGACACGTAACTGCAAAAAAAGAAGTCATAAAAATTAATACCAATATCAAAATATTAAATCAACGTATTGTATCATAAAAACTAGGATTACCCAAAAAATAAGAAACATCATGAAAAACAAACATAAAACTACGCACAGCTTTATTTTGCCATAACTCATGCATAAAACATTACCCATAAGATTGTCTAGATGAGATATCAGTGAAAATACTAACTCAGGTGCTAAAAGGAGATACTAGGGGTGTATAGAAAAAATGTGCTCGAAATCTTGCTAACCCTCTCTCTTATCACATTAAACAATGCATGGAGACAACTATTATATTCATTGTCTGCTGGTAAAAAGGAAAACCTATCAACTTTCTAAATGCAAAACAAAAGCCAATTTATGCTATTACAAGGGCACAATTGAAGACTTCTTATAGGAGTTATTGCAATTTTAAAATTCAAGTCGACCATAACCTCATACTAAGTCTTTTCAAGTTAAGACTTCATTTTATGGCAGCCACTTGCCGACTTGGAGCACTGCTTGCTGTCAACTAAGTAACCAAGAACCAATGATAGACATGAAGTGAATTCCTAGGGGAAATAATATTGCATCAATCCTTTAAGCATGAAAAGAGCTTTACACGCCCAGTGAACATAAAATGGTCATTTCTGAAGAGTACTTTTGCCGGCTCATCTTCTATTTATTCAGATTACAAAAAAGGCAAATCAGGATACAAACAGGTAAAGTCAATTTTTTCCCCTGCCCTATCTGAAACTATTCTTTTTCTGGCTTGATTGATTTGAACATGAAATGTTCACAGCTTGTGTAGTCCTAAAATTTGTGTTTTCAAATCAAAACATAAAGTCACTGAGAATATTTATAATCTACCATGAAGAGTGAAATCCATTTTAAACCATTTCTGCCTCCAATCCCATCTAAACTAGCATGCACAATCAAGAAAAGATAGAACTTAATTTTGTTTTTACATAATAGATTAGGCAGGAAAATTTTGAGTGACATTATGAATGAGACTATTTGAAAGTGAGTTATTTTAACTAATATGAATATTATCATATATATCAACCAATTTTTTTAATTTTTGCCAACTGTAAACTTTAATACATATTACAGAAAGAAAAAAAAATGAAATAATTGAATTTTAATCATAGCTCCTTTTTGATGATGAGAATTTAAACGAAAATTGTATACAATAATGCATGTATTGTTAACTCTTAATTTCCAATAGTCTCAAGAAAACATGTCACACAAAGAATGGAGATAAATAAATGCATATTACTCTTGTGCATTGGAACCATCATCTGTGTTTTTCTCTGAGCTTAGTTGTGTCATGTTGCTTTCTTTACCCCTTGTGCCTTCCAATGAAGCACACATAACTGCATCATGAGACTCTCCAGCAGATGAAGTTTTCGAATTTGAGGGCAAATCTCTTTCAGGTAGTTCTTTGAAATCTTTCATTTGTGAAGTATTTGCAAGATCATTGTTTTTAGAAATCGCACTTTTTTTGAACAATGATATTGGTTCCTGAAGAAGAAAATAATGACACAATTAAACCATAGAATGGTACCTTATTTAGAAAGTGAAGAAAAATGTTATTCATTTTTTTCCCTTTAGTCTTGAAAAAAATCATAGACACTCGGAGCAAGCATTTTCTCTTAATGCTTCTATTACTGGTTGTTCTCATGAATCATTTAATTTTCACGCTAAAATTAGCTTAAAATTAAATGCTAGCAAGCTCAACCAGGAAGGGTGAAATAAGAAATATCTTACTAGATTAGTAAAGTTTACTGTCTTTGTAAGTATCAAATCAAGAAGCTAATTTTTAGTTTAATTTGTGACGCTGACAGAACGGAGTAATAAAACTATGTAGATCAGCACAAAAAATATTAGAAAGGTTTGGTGCACCTAACAATGGATTCTTTGTTTTCCTACCACTGAGATGTGAGCAAAGTACATGACAGTGTTTGTAAATTTATCACTGTCCCTGGACCAGCAATTTTTTTTGTCTCTTTAACTGAACTTTATCATCATCTCAACTATCAAAAAACTGACATTGCTATGGTATTACGCTTAAACTGTGGGTATTGCTCAAAATTTCTGATCCGAGTATCTTTATCAGCAATCCTCCCTCATAATACTTTTCAATTTATAAGTGAATGGGATCAAATTGGGAATATTCGTTGGAGTGCCATAAGGTTTAATTCAAGTGCCATTTGACCTACATTTTTCTAACTTGTAATCCAAAAAGCCAGGTAAAAGTTATTTTTGTACTGCCACATAGAAAAGCGTTCATCAAATCAGAGTCAAATTTGATCCCAACGCGCTCTGCTCAGAATTCCAAATTCAACACATCGCACGGAAAGTCAAAATATCTCAGATAATAGCTAGGCACTCTTCAAGTTGAACTGAATCCTATTTTGGCACTCAAGAGGTTAAAAAGACCAAGAAGTTCAATTCCTACTGAAAACTGCAACAATTTCAAATTTACATTATCAAAAGTCTAAGGTAAAATTTAGGACTGAATCTAGATCTCGATTAGACTAAACTAGATCTTCAAGAGTAGACCTAGATCTAGATACTAATAAGTAATGAGACTGTATGAAGTTAACAACCAAATTACGGTAAGTTTTAAATCATACCACTAAAGAATATTCTCTTTCAGAGAGCTCCATTTCCTCCGCAGTAGGGATTCGAAATTTCTTGGGCGCCGCCATTTTCGTTGTCGATAAACACAAAGACAAGGGCGATAATGTTGTAGCAAATACTATTTCATAACAAGAACAATATCCCTTAATGAAAGTCTTACAACCATTCCTAGACGGGCTATGCCGACGAGTAAATCTATGAGTCGATTTTTCGAATTCTACAAACAAAAGCATTTTATGTTTATTGCATTTAATGCATATTCCTAACCAATAGAAAAAACTCAGGCTCATTTCGTAACTCAGTGGTCTGCCACCCGTACCATAGCGTGCATTAAATTTAAAAGGAGCCGGCACACTGTTACACGCATCTGTTCCGCTGGTAAGACTAGGCCTGATCAGAAGCGGGAACATGCCAGCATGCTTACATGAAAGATTTTGTTGTTGTTCTTGTTCTTGTTGTTGCTGCTGCTGCTGTTGTTGTGTTCGTTTTTGTTTTGTTTTGTTTTTTAACTTTGTTCTGTTACTTACCTTGTTTTAATAGGATGCTTACCTATGTAGTGAAACATTTGAATTGAAGGAGTAGGCTGCAGAGAGAGTTTAAAATAGACGGATTTTATTCGAATGCTTAAGGGTGAGAGTCACAAAGACTACTGTTGAATTTAAGCAGGCAGATATATGTAAATACCACAGAGTAAGTTTCAGAAACACAGGTGCATTCAAAGACTACAGGATGAGTATCAGAGACATATCTTTTTAGGTTCCAATCATTGTCGGTAGTATTTTTATTAAAAAAAATATTTGTGCACAGCCAGATACACACACGTCGAGCACTGGGTTACTAAACTCTCCGCTAATTGTGGCAAGAATATCCTACAAGAATAAATGCTTCAAAAATCAAAGCGTTTAAACATAATTTGGTTGAAGAGAGATTGGTTAAAAACAAAATAGTGGAATGTCGAACACTTATCACAGTGCATTTTCATTCTTGATCACATTGTCGAGGACAGGCTATATCGAAAAATAATTCTATATAGACACATGAAGACTCAGTTACAAAACATTCATATCAAATGAGCCAGCATTACATAGATCTAAATGTACTTGGTCTCTTAGTCGTATATAAAAATCAGGCTGAAAAAAGTACATCTTTAGATTGTTTGTTTGTTTCTTGTTATGATTTTTTTTTTTCATGCTATAATTTTTACAAACACTTCATTAATAGACAAGAGATATCCAAGTTGCGTGAACGTTATGCATTGATACAATATCCATTTACACTAAATATATTATTGACCAGGTCGTTCTAAAATAATTATGAAATTTGGTAAGGTCGAAAGAAACAGTTTTTACTTGTTATGGTATCTTAACTTTTTTTAAAGTAGAAAGTTTTGGTCTAAGATCTTTCGTGTTTGCAAAAAAAAATAAATAAATAAAAAATAAATAAATAAATAAATAGATAATAATAATAATAATAATAATAATAATAATAATAATAATAATAATAATAATAATAATAATAATAATAATAATAATAATAATAATAGCGGCTATAAATTAATAATCAAAATTATATTTAAAGTAATACTAACAACATTACCAATAGCAACAACTGCAACAACTAAAATAACAATAATAACCATAATACCTATAATTGTAGTAATAACAATAATTATCAAATAAAAACTATGTAGACTTACTATAAAAACAAGCGTTGGGATGGTCACAATACTAATAATAATGTTGCTGTTGTTGTTGATGATGAAGATGATCATGATGGTGGGGATGAGACTGATGATGCTGATATCGATGTTGATAATGGTGGTGGTGGTGACGATGATGACGTTGATGTTGATGATGATTGTGGTGGTGGTAGTGGCGATTGTGATAATTATGATGATGATGATGATGATGATCATGATCATGATGATGATCATGATGATGATCATGATGATGATGATGATGATGATGATGATAATGATGTGATAAATATTTACAGATATGCCCACATTTATAAAAATCATTAACCACAACTATCAATTCTTTTGTCTGTAAAGTTTTTTAAATTATTGTTATTAATATTTCATTGCCTGTGGTGTTGATCTAGAATTTTTTAATTTTTTATATCCCACCTGGATTTTGTACGAAGTGGAGTTATGGTACGAATTGTTTTCTTTTTTTTTCTTCTTAAGGTGTAATTTAAAAATTTATATTTCATTTCACAAGACTCAATGATTCTACGTTTATTAGATTCAGGCGTGTGTATCATTTAGTAGGTTTAGTTTTTATAATACTAATCTCGCCGGCTATCTTATGAGAGACTTGAAAATGTTAGTATATGGCTCCCACTGTTTATTGAATGTCTCAAACGAGTCATTAGTTTTGGATTTTCCTTTTTTCAATAAGATAACGTCTGTACAAGATACTTTGGAAGCAGGCTTGGATTTGTTTCCAATTCTTGACTTTACATGAGTAGATGTATTGTTTGCCAAGTAATATTATAAAATCACACACGCTGTCTCCTTCAGTTTGTGTGTCCGCTCTAAGTAAAACCAGGATTTTGTAAAATTTGAAGTTGTGAATGTATTTGCATGTTTTATTTATAACTGAGTTCACGTTTGACCAGAAAGTTTTTATTAATTGACAGTTCCAAAAGAGGTGCTCTATGGATTCTGGGTACTTGTCACAAAATGAGCAGTTTATATTCTGTTTATTATCGCATTTGGCGACCATTTTACATGAATATTTCATTATCATTAATTTATATTGGTGTTAAGATTTTTCCTCCGTGTTTCAATACCTCTTATTGTAGATTTAGCGGGTAGAAGAGTTTTATAAATGTTTGATGCTCCTTTTCTCGATGAAAATATAATTCGAAGATAAGGTTGCATTTTTAAGTTTACCCTTTCTCTTTGTTTTAATATCAGCTTTTGTCTAAATTTCTGCACATCTTTAGATTGTTGAGATACATTTTGAGTTTATTGTCCGTTTAATAAAGTTGATTTAAATGTCTCATTCAGATATGACTGACTAAAGTCATAAGCCTGACGAGTGTCAGTCTTCCTACATAACTTTGCTGAACCAAAGTGTACAGGAACAATATTGAATGAGTGAGTAAAATTAAGTCTTTTTTTTTCATGTTTCTTGTCGCCATGTTGTCCAGGATACATAGAGATTTAGATACATGAAAGCCTGTATACATAAAACTGAACAAGTTCTATATGACTTCTTTGTGTCAGGTGCCCTCTCAAACACATTCTTGAATGATGCTTGAGCTCTGGTAGTAAGTAGGGGATATTTTGAGCACACTTCGGCACTTGCCCTCATTCACTTGTCTAGATTATTATCAATGCTAAAAGCTCATACTTTTGTTATAGCTGAAATAAAAAAAGAGCAGCATTTGCTTGATGAAAGGTGATGTGCTGATAACCAACCAGTGTTTTAATCATATGAATTCCCCATTTTTCATCGCAGAAGAGTTCCTTTGAGCAGATAATATCATGGAATTATATAGTCTCCTTGCTAAAGGTAGAAATTGATTAGATGTAATTATTATTTTGTTTTCCTTCTGAAGCAGATTGCTAAACTTTGACATAGTTATATACATAGTCCTGATTGAGTAATGTTTTGTTTTGTTTTGTTTTTGTTTTTTGTTTTTTGTTTGTTTTGTTTTTGTTTTTTGTTTTTTGTTTGTTTTGTTGTTGTTTTTTTTTTTTGCAAGAGAAAGAATTCTAACATTGTTCAATTTTACACCATGCGGGCCTGTATGGAGCAAAAAAGAAGTAGGCCAAAAATATTGCCTTGTTCCTAATGTACCCTATTTGTTACAAATGATTACATGTTATGTATGCTTTAAAATCTATAACTTGAAAAAAAATCGTCAATCTCCTCAAAAACACTGATATTACATATATAATTATAAGATGGTGCACCAAAAGCTGCATTTCTTCATCTAAATTAGGCCGAACACATGGCAAGTCTTCGATATACTATAGAAGTAATTGAAGCGGGCAATATTCCTGTAACTGTCATTAGTCCAACTAGAATCTGAGATTGCGCCTAAAGAATATCATAGCGCAAAACTCCAGTATCCGGCTGAGCAGAATTCTTTCAAGTTCTTTTGTGGCTTAAAACCAGTGTAGGTGTTCTGCATTCAGGCTGTTATAAGGCTTAGAGATCTGAGGTTTGGAGATAATATGCGGAAATGGAGATTTTTTTTTAAGGCAAAAAAAAAATTAAATCCGAAAAAATGTCAGTTACAAGAGTCTTGCAGCAATGCGATGATATAAATATATGTGTAAATACAGTATTGTTTTTGTTGTTGTTGTTGTTGTTGTTGTTGTTGTTGCTTATTTTTTCCCTTGCTTCAAAATTTACAATAGGTCTATTGTTACACGAGATAAAAGAAAATCTTTTAATCTGTAGTAAAGATTGATTCAACTTTTTTCTTTATTTAACAGGAAGAATTCACATTGATAGACTGAACTATTGACCTCAACCAAAACGAATCAAAGTGTTAACTATATATATATATAATTGCACTCCCTTCGTTTATTTCACATGCAAAACAACAATAAATAGAATAGCCATAAAAAGATAAACATAGAGCTTTATTTGACAATTTCTGTTCAATGCACATACAGTTTATTTAATGTAATCACAATATGTCAAAATATGCAGTCTGTGACAACCTTTGCTGAAAAAAGTTAGGTAAATATTTATTTTTGATAAAAAAAAAGATATTTTTAATAAAGAGAATGAAAACTCTTTAACATTTTGACTGATGGCGAAAGAAGAAATGTTAGTTCTGATCATTGCCTATTTCACAATTCTTTTTAAACTGCGACCTCTGAACTAATTTTCACTTCTAAAACCGCAACTCGTTCAGCATGGCGCCAGACTACAATTCTTACTATCTTTGAATGAAATACATGCCAATCCTTTGTTGAAAATATCAAAACTTACATTGACACTCTTACTTGTTTTGCGAAAAAAAAAAATAATACGAACTTTTTTTATTTTGACGGTCAGTTTCAGTACAATTTACATCATATTTTACGCAGATTTTCTTTTAATAATTTTTTAAACTTTCAGTTATGTTCTCATTCAATTGCTTAAAGGCGACCCTTTTCTATTTTCGCTCTGCGTTTTAAAAAAAAATATTATAATGGTCAGTCTTTATTTACTTTGCACACCTTTATCTGGTTAATCTCGTGAAATTAATGTGAATCTGGCATGGTATTTAGAATTATGTAAGAAAATAATTTGATGTTTTTGACCATTTCAAGGTTTCGAGAAAAAAAAATGATTAAGATACCGGTAAAGAACATGCATCAGAAAACCTGAATTAATTTTAGATTAGATTGGAATCATTACTGAAAAAAGAAAAAAAAAAGCAAAAAGGCACCACAATAATATGTGATTCTTTTAAAACTGAATCATAACTTAATGAATTAAGTTAAAATATGAATAATGAAGTGATTCTAGGTTTTCGGCTTTTGCTATTTCCGTTCTTCATATTAAAGAAAAGATTCCGATTGAATTCTTCAAACGCCTGTTATCTTTTTTTGTCTGCCCATGGAGTCAGGTTTTTAAAGATTATTGTCTTTTCCAATAAAAGAAAATGACTTACAATTTAAGAAGCATTATTTTTTGCGACCTATCACTTCTAAGAAAGAAGTATAATACCTGGAATTAAACTTTAGGTAGATCAATATGTTGATTGTGGTATTAGCGAGCAAAAAACATTCCACCAGGATCATTGTGAAGTCGAACGATCTTTTAAACTTTCCAATGTTGCTGAATTCAGGGACCGCTTGTCGGAGGATGGACGCGACCATGACTGGCAGATTGCTGACCGTGAATACTGCAGATACCAGTACAACCACCTTGACCACTTGGGTCTCTTTGCTACCCAGCTTAAATCTTCTCCCTCCTTTAGACAGTTGGGAATTTCCATGGCTATTTTCTTTATTTTGACTCCCTCTGGTGCTCTCAGTGTTCCAGGAATTGCTGCGGAATTTAGAGGATCGCTTCAGAGCAATGACGAGACAAACGAGGCAAATTAAGACTGTGGAAAAACAAACGTAGAACATTATCCCTCTGTAAAAGTCAGCAAATCGGTTTCTTTCTATGTATTCAGGGTGGAATGTGATCATCAACTGAGAGTAATTAGTGTTGGGGTGCACTCCAACTCGCAGCTCTGTGCCAGATAAACCGTAAGAAAGGAAAGCTAGAGAGACGACGGTACAGAAGATGATTGAAAATCTCTGGCGTCGGGCAGTGAATACGGTTCGGACATGTAAGGGTAGCGTCACACAGCAGCATCTCACCACCGCTATGATGGTTGTAGACACGAGAGACGTCAGACTTGGTACAGTGGCAGCTGCTAAGAGCAAGATGTATATAGGATACATAGAGCTGGCCAGTTGTGGCGATGCCATATAGCGCAGGCCATTGCAGACCCCGGCAAAGGTCCCGACCAGCCCGACCAGCCCGTCCGCTATAGAGAGGATGAGGAACGACTCGGTGGAGTGGTCGATGCCCATCTTCCTGAAGACGATCACGTTGATGGTGTTGGTGATGAGAGCACAAAACGCCAGAGCTGAGTTCACACACACCCGAATGATGACTGCTGAGATCAGTACAGTTTTCTCGCTGATCAAGTCTTCGGTGATAACAGTGAGAGAAGATGAAGCATTCACTAGTTCCATGTTGACTTCCTTGCTTTACTCTTTGGAAAGGTAAGTAGGGAAAAAGGGAGGGGGGTCGATTTTGGTGAATATGTGTCAATGAATGAAAGATCAAAGTGAAAGATAAAACGCTAACAGACACAACAATTATCAATCTTTGGAAAACGGCAACCTCAAATCCACAAAATTATTCATTTTGAATTTATTTTCTATTGTGCTGCTATCAAGTATCATCTTCCGGTACTGGTCCAGTCAGACTTCAAGAAAAAACTGTACAAATGTTATTCAACTGTACGCTCATAACATTCTGGAAAACCAAATATTTTCAAAATAGCCTTCCCAATGGTTCCAAAACCATATTTTTTCCATACCCAGTTTTCTCCTTATTCTGATCGCACTGTATAACTATGTAACATAATGTTTAGTACTAGTTTATCTTATTCTGATCGCACTGTATAACTATGTAACATAATGTTTAGTACTAGTTTATCTTATTCTGATCGCACTGTATAACTATGTAACATAATGTTTAGTACTAGTTTATCTTATTCTGATCGCACTGTATAACTATGTAACATAATGTGTAGTACTGGTTTATCTTATTCTGATCGCACTGTATAACTATGTAACATAAAGTTTAGTACTGGTTTATCTTATTCTGATCGCACTGTATAACTATGTAACATAATGTTTAGTACTGGTTTATCTTATTCTGATCGCACTGTATAACTATGTAACATAATGTTTAGTACTGGTTTATCTTATTCTGATCGCACTGTATAACTATGTAACATAATGTGTAGTACTGGTTTATCTTATTCTGATCGCACTGTATAACTATGTAACATAGTGTTTAGTACTGGTTTATCTTATTCTGATCGCACTGTATAACTATGTAACATAGTGTTTAGTACTAGTTTATCTTATTCTGATCGCACTGTATAACTATGTAACATAGTGTTTAGTACTGGTTTATCTTATTCTGATCGCACTGTATAACTATGTAACATAATGTGTAGTACTGGTTTATCTTATTCTGATCGCACTGTATAACTATGTAACATAATGTTTAGTACTGGTTTATCTTATTCTGATCGCACTGTATAACTATGTAACATAATGTTTAGTACTGGTTTATCTTATTCTGATCGCACTGTATAACTATGTAACATAATGTTTAGTACTGGTTTATCTTATTCTGATCGCACTGTATAACTATGTAACATAATGTTTAGTACTGGTTTATCTTATTCTGATCGCACTGTATAACTATGTAACATAATGTTTAGTACTGGTTTATCTTATTCTGATCGCACTGTATAACTATGTAACATAATGTTTAGTACTGGTTTATCTTATTCTGATCGCACTGTATAACTATGTAACATAATGTGTAGTACTGGTTTATCTTATTCTGATCGCACTGTATAACTATGTAACATAATGTGTAGTACTGGTTTATCTTATTCTGATCGCACTGTATAACTATGTAAATATAATGTTTAGTACTGGTTTATCTTATTCTGATCGCACTGATAACTATGTAACATAAACTGGTATAATCACTGTATAACTATGTAACATAATGTGTAGTACTGGTTTATCTTATTATGATCGCACTGTATAACTATGTAACATAATGTTTAGTACTGGTTTATCTTATTCTGATCGCACTGTATAACTATGTAACATAATGTTATGTAACATAATGTTTAGTACTGGTTTATCTTATTCTGATCGCACTGTATAACTATGTAACATAATGTTTAGTACTGGTTTATCTTATTCTGATCGCACTGTATAACTATGTAACATAATGTTTAGTACTAGTTTATCTTATTCTGATCGCACTGTATAACTATGTAACATAATGTTTAGTACTAGTTTATCTTATTCTGATCGCACTGTATAACTATGTAACATAATGTTTAGTACTAGTTTATCTTATTCTGATCGCACTGTATAACTATGTAACATAATGTTTAGTACTGGTTTATCTGTTTTGCTAATCAAATATGACTTAATTTCAAACATAAGGAAGTTGTTCTTATTCCTGAGATTGAAAGTTCAACAATTCGTTTGAAATAATTTATATTTTAAACATTATTATCGTTATAAGTTCAGATATACAATAAATATCTGGAATTCCATATTGTAAAGACCATTCTGTGAATCGGTGGATATCCTCTCTGTATTCAAGCTTTAGAGATTACCATTAACAAAGATAATCGTAAACAGCATATCAGTAGGCATGTTTTTGGTTGAATCAAATTATCCAATAAACATTGAATAAGCAGGAAGGTTGAAGAAGGCCAAAAATACTTTCACATACATTTATTATCGAGGAATAGCTTTGGGAGCAAATTAAGAGCTCTAAACAGTTTTACAATCAGTCGGGCGAGTCGATAGAGAGAAGAGGGGAGAGAGAGAGAGAGGGAGAGAGGGAGGGAGAGAGAAAGAGAGAGAGAGAGAGAGAGAGAGAGAGAGAGAGAGAGAGAGAGAGAGAGAGAGAGAGAGAGAGGGGGGGGGGGGTCTAAAAAGAGACAGGCAGACAACTTTATAACTACGGGACTAAAAGAAGAAACAACACAAGTATAGATTTAACATATAAATGTTTCGCCTTTGTTGTGGCTTCATCAGATTGTGTGTAATTTTCTAGACCCTGTTTCACACTATTTACAGACACACACGCGTCCTTTTTGGATCCTTTGTAATTACCAAATTGTCCTCCAAGTGGTTTTTTTTTTCTTTTCTATTCAGAAAGAGAGAGAGAGAGAGAGAGAGAGAGAGAGAGAGAGAGAGAGAGAGAGAGAGAGAGAGAGTTGGATATTCTCACCAATATAGTTCAACCTTATGTTTATAATTATAATTAGAAAAAAAAACAGCAGCCTATGCTCATGTCTTCACATTTAAATGAATTTGATCCGTAAGCCATTTTTTTCCCCACGAGAATTACGCTTTCTTCTCCATATCTGCTCAAGCCATTTGATTTAATATAGAGAAAAATAAACTCGACAAGAATAAACTCCACAAAGAGAGGAACGTATACGCTATCATCGTGTGTAGACTTATTGGTTTGCTTTATTGCTCTTACAATTAACTTAAATAAGACTGGTGATTTCACACGCAAAGACAAAAAACAACGTAAAAACATTAAGAAATGCGTTATAGTGATCCGGATGAATGTTATTCGCCTTCTTTCACCAAATTGTGGCAAAAAGGGAAGGGTTAAAAGTGTTGAACCAATTGTCAGGAAGGAATGGAGTGGTTAATGTAGAGAAAAAATTTACAGGTTCTTTTGTATATAGCGAATTAGGAAGACACTGACTTGGAGAACACCATTATCATAGCTTTAGGAAAACGAATAGTCCATACTTTTACTTCTAGTCCCGTATGCGTATGCCCAGAAGTCCCGTAGAAATGACTTGTGGGAAGGAGAAATCACAAACTGGTCTTACACATTAAGGTTGAGAGAGAGACACGAAACAGTCGGCGATGAAGGCAATTTTTTAACTTCTCTTAATGAAAATTTGCTTTTTACATAGAATTAAAAAAAAAATTCTGGTTGATAAACAAAACTGAACAGGCTCTTCCCTTGCCAGATTATTTCACGGAACTACTAGTTACCATATTTGTGTTTATTTAGATGTGAAGGTTTGTTAAAATTATTTGGCATGTTTCTTTAAAAAAATTTAAAATTAGTAAGACGCTTTAAAAATTAAATAGTCAACTAAAATAATTTATAGGACGGAGCATTTGTCTAGGCACTATCGGGTACTAGTCGTTTTTATAAGTGGCAGACAGAGCCGCATGGATTGTTGGATTTTATTTTAAAAATGTTCTGTGTTTCAAAAGATAAAAAATTAGGAAACAGAAAAACATAGAAACAAGGTTAATAATCCAACGTATCAATCGTGGTAAAGAAACATTTAAGATAACGATAAGCAAAATTAGAAGATTTTTCATATGTAAAAGCTAAATTAGAGGGGAGGAAAGAAAAAGAATTAGAAAAGTGGAAATACCCGTAGGAGAGGAACCGTTCCGCTGTAAAAATGTATCAATCCGTAGATCTGTTGATGGGGTTTCTAGAGGAAATTGTCCGTGTTGATGTCACTTAAACCAAGAGAGAGAAAACCTTTAAATACCCGCTCTAACTCAACAGGCAAGGCTTCAGCGAGAGCGCTGATTGGTCAATATAGTTCTCCAAGTTGTCATGTCAACGCCTTGCAAACATAGTCTAATGAAACTTGGTGTACAATAGACCCTCATACAAAGGACTAAACCAGTGGAACAACGAGACCACAGAAAAAAGAGAGGCTTTAGAAAGATTTCGAGGGTCTGGGTGACGACGAAGGAAATGAAAAACATGAAGGCGTGTTTGTTTAATAGAACCCATCCATTACAAGATGGTCTCAGAGATTTTGTACATAAAAATATTTCACAAGTCTCGTCAAACAAGGCAAAGCGAAAACAATGAGGATTTCACCTCATTCTCTTTAGGTTTTGGATGGAATGCCCGAAGAAAGTCGCTACTGAAACATGTGTTAGGCTGAATGTTTCGCTTGTTCTTGAATGTAATGATACTTGATTTTACTTTATTTGTAATAAGTAAAGTACTTCAATGATAGCCATTCTTCATTTTTTATGCTGTATTAATAATTTAATAAAATTTGGACGATTGAGACAAATTCACAAGACCCATTTTATATCTTTAAAGACATTTTTTCAGTGTCAAGTACATCTTTATCTCTTGTTGGGCAAGCTACAGATTAATTAGCGTAGTAATATTGTTCTGTGGTGCAAGTAGCCTTTGGTGAACTTTGCCCTCACTCTTCTCTCTTCCGGTGAGAGAACGTCATGTATCTAAATGGAGCGCGTTGCCTCTACAGTAGGAGCCAGAGCTACTGAAATCCTTCGATTGAATACAACCAGTAGCCCAGTCTGTCTGTACTTTAGAATCTAAGGCTACTTCTCTGAGCAATTTCTCCTTCAGATGTTACACCACATCTATTCTCTTAATACTTGCACAGATTTGCTAATCCTTTACTCGGGTCTCATAACTTAAAACTCGTGTCAGTAGATTGGATTTGCGTATACCTTCAAGCGAGAGATACCAAGAATTTGATGAAGAGGTGTTTAGTGTATGATAAAATATACTTGGTTAAGAAATTGAATTAAAATTAGCTGTAGGTGATGGAGTGTTTAGTTTACGATAAATATAATGGATCGTCGGAGAATTATACCGAAATTGGCTACTTTATCATCTGACGAAGATTGTAGAGAAATTAAACCAAAATGTGCTATAGACGATGCAATGTTTAATTTATAATAATGTTGAAGGAACTATAGCAATAAAACCAAAATTGGTTGTAGCCGATAAAGTCTTTGGTTCAGAATAAAATGAATAAGATTGGATAAATTAAACCAAGATAGAATATAGACAATCAAGTTCTTAGTTTAAGATTAATGAAGTTTGTAAATAAATATACCCAAAACATGCTATGGACGATAGAGTGTTAAGTTTAATGATATAATGAAAACTGTAGCAAATAGACCGAAAATAGATTATAGACGATAGAGGGTTAAGTTTAATGATATAATGAACACTGTAGCAAATAGACCGAAAATAGATTATAGACGATAGAGGGTTAAGTTTGAAAACTGTAGCAAGTAGACCCAAAATAGATTATAGACGAAAGATGGTTAAATTTGAAAACTGTAGCAAACAGACCCAAAATAGGTTATAGACGATAGAGTGTTAAGTTTAATGATATAATGAACACTGTAACAAATAGACCCAAAATAGGTTATAGACGATAGAGTGTTAAGTTTAATGATATAATGAACACTGTAACAAATAGACCCAAAATAGGTTATAGACGATAGAGTGTTAAGTTTAATGATGTAATGAACACTGTAACAAATAGACCCAAAATAGGTTATAGACGATAGAGTGTTAAATTTAATGATATAATGAACACTGTAACAAATAGACTCAAAATAGGTTATAGACGATAGAGTGTTAAGTTTAATGATATAATGAACACTGTAACAAATAGACCCAACATAGGTTATAGACGATAGAGTGTTAAATTTAATGATATAATGAACACTGTAACAAATAGACCCAAAATAGGTTATAGACGATAGAGTGTTAAGTTTAATGATATAATGAACACTGTAACAAATAGACCCAAAATAGGTTATAGACGATAGAGTGTTAAATTTAATGATATAATGAACACTGTAACAAATAGACTCAAAATAGGTTATAGACGATAGAGTGTTAAGTTTAATGATGTAATGAACACTGTAACAAATAGACCCAAAATAGGTTATAGACGATAGAGTGTTAAGCTTAATGATATAATGAACACTGTAACAAATAGACTCAAAATAGGTTATAGACGATAGAGTGTTAAATTTAATGATATAATGAAAACTGTAGCAGACAGACTCAAAATAGGTTATAGACGATAGAGTGTTAAGCTTAATGATATAATGAAAACTGTAGCAGATAGACTCATAATAGGTTATAGACGATACAGACTAACCCGTAATAGTATAATCGCGCTAAACGATACAGACTAACCCGTAATAGTATAATCGCGATAAACGATACAGACTAACCCGTAATAGTATAATCGCGATAAACGGTACAGACTAAATGTTATATTTTAATCGTGATAAACGATGCAGACTTACTGTAATATTATAATCGCGATAAACGGTACAGACTAACTGTATAACATTATCGCCGTAAACGGTACAGACTAACCATAATAGTATAATCGCGATAAACGGTACAGACTAACCGTAATAGTATAATCGTGATAAACGGTACAGACTAACTGTAGTAGTATAATCGCGATAAACGGTACAGACTAACTGTAATAGTGTAATCGCGATAAACGGTACAGACTAACTGTAATAGTATAATCGCGATAAACGGTACAGACTAACTGTAATAGTATAATCTCGCTAAACGGTACAGACTAACTGTAATAGTATAATCGCGATAAACGGTACAGACTAACTGTAATAGTATAATCGCGATAAACGGTACAGACTAACTGTATTAGTATAATCGCGCTAAACGGTACAGACTTACTGTAATAGTGTAATCGCGATAAACGGTACAGACTAACTGTATTAGTATAATCGCGCTAAACGGTACAGACTTACTGTAATAGTATAATCGCGATAAACGGTACAGAGTAACTATAATAGTATAATCGCGATAAACGGTACAGACTAACTGTATTAGTATAATCGCGCTAAACGGTACAGACTTACTGTAATAGTATAATCGCGATAAACGGTACAGACTAACCGTAATAGTATAATCGCGATAAACGGTACAGAGTAACTGTAATAGTATAATCGTGATAAACGGTACAGAGTAACTGTAGTAGTGTAATCGCGATAAACGGTACAGACTAACTGTAATAGTATATTCTCGCTAAACGGTACAGACTTACTGTAATAGTATAATCGTGATAAACGGTACAGACTAACCGTAATAGAATAAACGTGATAAACGGTACAGAGTAACTGTAGTAGTATAATCGCGCTAAACGGTACAGAGTAACTGTAATAGTATAATCGCGATAAACGGTACAGACTAACCGTAATACAATAAACGTGATAAACGGTACAGAGTAACTGTAGTAGTGTAATCGCGATAAACGGTACAGACTAACTGTAATAGTATATTCTCGCTAAATGGTACAGACTTACTGTAATAGTATAATCGTGATAAACGGTACAGACTAACCGTAATAGAATAAACGTGATAAACGGTACAGAGTAACTGTAGTAGTATAATCGCGTGAAAAACCTAGACTAGAACCTAAGTGTATTGACCGGCTAGGAATAATACCACACGTAACAATTATATTCAAGTGTTGGGGGTTTCCAATTTGTTTTTAAAAAAATTCTCTCTCAAGTGCTTGTATGACTTTTCATCATTTTAGCAGAAAGTTTTACTGCTTTAAAAAAGAAAGAAAAGATTCGTTCACATGCTCGAGTTTTCTATGCTGGACAAATAATTTCGGAATATCTTTCCCTAATCTTCACGGTCATGCTCATTGGTTTATTTGACACGGTTTTGTTGTTTTTGTTTTGTTTGGTTTTGTTTGGTTATTTGTTTGTTTGTTTGTTTGCTTTTTCTTTATTTTTTTTTCTTTCTATTTTTTTTTATTTTGAACTATGCAAAATGCAAGGACACTATAATAAAAATGTATTATTCATTTATATCAAAGTTTAGTATTTCTCACACATAGTGGTACGTTATTGACATTTTTCTTTCAAAATTTTCACCTTGATTATTCATGGAATGTTCTTCTAAAAAAATGAAGTAGACAATATGTGGGTGCAGGTAAACGTATAATTAGCTTATACTCCGTTGTCCACACAAGTGGCTTTATTAATCGATTTTTTTTTTCAAATTTCAGTCTATTGGGATGTGCCTAGTTCTTAGTTATAATTCAGATTTGCACTTGGATAATGGTAGATTTAACTGGTTGTTTTTAGTTTTTTTTAATGACACTTCCTACTCTCTCTCTCTCTCTCTCTCTCTCTCTCTCTCTCTCTCTCTCTCTCTCTCTCTCTCTCTCTCTCTCTCTCTCTCTCTCTCTCTCTCTCTCAATCTGACTCTCTCTGTCTTTCTCTTTCTCTCTCTCTCTCTCTCTCTCTCTCTCTCTCTCTCTCTCTCTCTCTCTCTCTCTCTCTCTCTCTTTCTCCGTCCCTCACCCCTTTCTTCCCCCTCTCCTTTATCTACCACCTGTAATTGTAGTTGGACAGTATACACCTCGCGGTGTTATGTAGTTAGAAAGCACAATGTAGGCTTTTGTCGTGGTTTTCCTCTTACTTCGCGGCAAATCAAATAGTTTTTGTGTGGATTCCAGTACTGCTTTCATTAATCTTTGCTGTCGGGTGCGGTGGAACAGAAGAGCACTTTTCACCGGCCTTTTATCTTGTATAAACTTTTCTTTGCCTATTTTACTTTGCCACCTATGTAATTTGATGCGTTTCTCACAAAGCTAATATTCGCACTTTGGTCATTAAATCTGCTGAGGTGATTGGAGATGAGCTTTTATCTGGTTGTCTCTTTCAATCTTCTTTCTCTATCTCGTTTTATCTCTCTCTCACTCTCTCTATCTCTCTCAGTCTGTCTCTCTGTCTCTCACTCTCAAAATGCTATGATTATTCTGTTTCTTCTTCTCACTGACTCTCTCTTATCTCTCTTCCTCTCCTACCTCTCTCTCTCTCTCTCTCTCTCTCTCTCTCTCTCTCTCTCTCTCACTAAGTTTCTTTCTGCTAAATATATCTTCTACCTATGTCCTCTCTTCCTCCTCCTTCTCTCTCTTCCTGTTTTTCTCTCTCTTTCCCTCTTTCTTTCACTCCTTATTTCCGTCTGTCTCTCTATCTGTCTCTGTCTCTGTCTGTCTGTCTGTCTCTCTCTCTCTCTCTCTCTCTCTCTCTCTCTCTCTCTCTCTCTCTCTCTCTCTCTCTCTCTCTCTCTCTCTCTCTCCATGTCTGTCTGCCAGTCCCTCTCTCATCCCATTCTATTCTCTAGCGATCTTCTTCTGTCTGTCTGTCTGTTTGTCCGTCTTTCTCCCTTCCTCTGTCTGCCTATCTGTCTACCGCTCTCCCAATGGTTTAAATGTTGCTTTGCAACTCACTTTTAGATCTTGTTCCATATTGAGGAGTCTGGATATAGAATTGCATGGACACATCATTAACTTTAGTGTTCTCCGAGTTTATTGTTAGGCATCTCCAATCCCTACTAATGCTAAAAAGATAACAAGAAAAGCGGTTCCAATGAAACTTTTGCTTCGGCCCTCATGGGATTCGCGTTGAACAGGAATTTACATTTCGAAACAAATAACCAGTATCTATATTATAAAACGTGACTTCGATTTCTTTCTCCTCTACCTTCTCCCAAACCACTCAATATACAGAGACTAAGTTTACTGAATTTTGATCTGCCACGATCAGTGCCCCTGTGGGATTAAAAAAAAATTAAGAAAAATTATGAATTTTAGATAGAAAATGCTTTTGAATATTTTGATTGTAATTAGTTCATCAAAAAGTTTTGCCAAATTTATTATGATTATAAGGTTTCAATATTATTTTTAGCAGTTTTTAATTTTCAAAACTGATGAAGCCTTTAAAACAAATCATTTTTTGTTGTTGTTGTTGTTGTCGTTGCTGTTATTGTTAACATAAATAAATACAAAAAAAAACATGGGGCGGAAAAACTGAAAAAATTTAAAAATTTCCTAAAATGTAACCTACTCCAACGTAGAGATAAAAGCGTCACGGCAAACAGTACCAGAAAATAGTAGTGATTTGATTGGTCAATATTATTTTTAAGAACAACTGCCATCGTCAATTTGTTTTTCCCGGCTGGCGGTTGCGAATGTAAACACGACTTCTGCTTCTTTTGCCCGCGTCTCGTGCTTCTATACTGTTTAATACCTATGATATCAACCAGATCCACTAATTATTTACAAGGAACCAGAGGAATATACAAGTCCAGCATTTTATTTACTTGGCACTCTTATTTGTCTTGCATGAGTAATACAGTTTGTGATTAGATCTAGGCTTTAGTGATCCAGAGTAACACAAAAATCCGGGGCCTTACATTTTTTTTTATTTGTAATAATTATTGTCTGAGAAGCTGCATATTTTTTACTTTGTACTGGAGAGCACTTTTTCACCACATGAGGTCAGCTCTACACTGAGACTGTAAGGAGTCATCAGCACCACGCTATGGTCTCGATGAAGAAATAAACTGAAAAGACGGTTGTTAAAAGATGGCAACAAAAATTAGCTTACTTTTTTGCCTGAGTTCCATCCTCCAATAATTTCAAAGAATGTCTTCATAGCAACGTGAGAGAGATTTGAAGGTCTCAAGGTTCTATACACACACACACACACACACAGATATATATATATATATATATATATATATATATATATATATATATTAAAACTACTATGAGTGGCTTCAGAGGAGTATATATTATCTGTTATTGTAGTAAAGTTTGCGTTTCTTTAATGTAGTTGTAAAGTTATGGAGGAGATATCTGTTATTCTTGTAAAAATTGCTTTTCTTTATTGCAGTAGTCTTCTCCACCTGTTCTTTGTGGTAAAGTTTGTTTTTCTTCAGAGCAGTTGGAGGATATGAGTCTGTTATTTTTGTGAAATTTTTGCATTTCTTCAATGTAGTTTCCTTCCCCAACTGTTTATTTGAACGGGAAAGCATGTTTGTAGATTATAAATGTTCAATGTACATTTCTACTTTATTATTTTTTTTTTTTTTTACGCCGATGGTTGCGCCATTATGTGCAAATTATACAAGAATAAATCCAAGCCTGTTCAGTTGTCAGAGTTTTACGAACTTAAGGAAAAGATCTGGATTCAAAATAATTGTAGCCTTATCTAAAATGGTGCAACTGTGCCTTGCTTTAGCTACATTTTCTTTCTGTTGTTTATATAATTTGGTGATAAGTGTATGAGATTGAATTAGCTCTTTTTTTACGAGTTGTAAGTGGTTGCTATAAACTGTTTCAATTCATTACTTTTTACAACGAGGCTTGGACACCGGCTTCACTGACAAATATGGCTTTGACAGACGCTTCACTGTCTTATGGCTTTGCCACACGCTTCACTGACCTATGGCTTTGACACACGCTTCACTGACTTATGGCTTGGACACCGGCTTCTCTGACTTATGGGTTGGACACCGGCTTCACTGAATTATGGCTTTGACACACGCTTCACTGGTTTATGGCTTTGACACACGCTTCACTGACCTATGGCTTTGACACACGCTTCACTGACCTATGGCTTTGACACACGCTTCACTAGTTTATGGCTTGGACACACGCTTCTCTCCCTTTTTATTCCGAGAAGTAAACCAAAATTGCGAAAACGTTAAACATTTTTTAATCCCAGAATAAATTTATCTCTTATTTATAACCTCGCCTTTTCACGCAAATGATAGCATTGACAATTTTTAGCAGAGAAAGGTATAATTTTTTTTTAATTTTGCTGAGTATATCGTGAATTTATTTCATCATTTGCTTTTTTTTCCACGTACAACATAAATTACTGCGGTTTTTTTTTATATTACATGAGACCCAATGAATTCATTCTTAGATCTCATCTTACTTGAAACAATGTAAGATACCCAGTAAAACGAATTTGTATACATAGTAGGAAAGTTGCAATATCGTTCACTTAATGATCTGATCAACTTCGAAACACAATTATTAGTAAGTTCATCTACATATGACAATTATGTTTTGTTCCCCTGATTCCGATAACTGTTTGGCCTTTTGCCATACGAACTTGGCCAACAATTATAAAGCATAGATTAGTCTTGAAGAGAGTGAACCTATTATAATGGGCATAATTATGGTAGCCATTTGTATGCTTCTGGCAATCCGGCAAAGAAAGCTTCGCGGTCGCTCTAGTTTGCATGTGGCCAGGAATTAGTTGCTTTGTCGTGCCGCTTAGGATGGGCCATCGTAAATAATATTAAATTAAGTAAACTGTTCCAGAACATCTTGACCTGGCTGCACTCTCGGGCTAAGCGAAGTAGGCTCTGGTGTGCGGCTAGACTAAGCCTAGGGTAGCGCTAAAACAAGAAAATCTACAAAACAAGCCATCAAGTAATTTTAAACTGCACACCACTTTAGTCTCGGTAGAGGAAAAAGTCTAAACAGGTTAAATTTGCAGAAAACAGGAAATGCCGTAATTTCATTTTTAGTAAGAATTAGATCTATAGTAGGCTAATTCCAGTTTTAGGTACTAAATTTACTGCTCAACAGTATTTACACATTGGCTTTGGGTGAAAATGGCTGTAAAAATGCTCGCATTGGCGCTAAAACGATTCACGGAGTATGAGATTTGTCACAGAATAAAGAAAATCGACTAATTTTGTTATTTCCAACTCTGTTTTTAGATCCTTTTCAACGCTTATTACAAAGCTGTGAATTTTCACATTAAGAGCATAAAAGCGCACTGCCTTGCGGGAAGACTTCGCCGCCATTTTATTTAAATCTACATGATAATGAATGTTTTTTTTTTTTAATCTGTAAATAGATTTGGATTGTACAAAACTGGTTAACTTTTCCTATAGCAACATTGTTGGCTGTAATGAGCGTTGTCCGGGAATCATGAGAAATTAGGAGATATTACAAGTATTATTTGGCAGGTGCAGGTGTGAGGAAATTTTCCCGACATTGAGGATTGGCATGAGGGTAATTTGCGCTTCTAGAATTTAACATTAAAAGCTGTTTTATTCTCTGAATAATTTTTCAAAATTATGATTTTGGAAAGAATTGGTATAAAATCGGTGTGAAATTCTTTCTTTCTTTCTTTTTTTTTTTTTAATTGCAACCCCATCCGACCCATTCATTTGTTCAGTATTTACATTTATTCTCATAGCGATTTTTGTTTTTTAATCTCGGACAAATCTTTTGGTTGCAACTTATTTTACGCATCCTTTTTATGTTATAATTAAAAAAAAAGTTTAACTTAAAAGTTTTGGTTAAAAACTAGTTCAACTAATCTGCAACTCTTGTTTCTTCCGTTTTAAACCATTACTTCTGCCAGAAATACTCTATGTGTTTAAAGTTTCAATGATATATTATTATAACCGCTTTATAAGTCTCAAAACCAAATAGTGTTTCATGAATGTCCTAGCACTAGAGTTTTTTCTCCTTGAATCGCATGTCGTGAACCATATTAATGTAAAAAACAAAAAACTTGAAATAAAGCCTACAAAATCTTTTAAAAGCTATCCCGCAAATTAAAAATAAAATAAAATAAAATCGTTGCGGCTATGCTATTTTTATTGATCATGTGATTCTGTAAGTAAACAAACCGAATCAACACTCATCAGTCGTTATCACTGACGGTGGACGCCACGCCCATTCGATTGTGAGTCACTAGACCTTTTTTTTTTTTTTGTTTACACCTCCAACTTATATAACAAACTCAGTCTAAATCTAGATCTAGGTTTGATTTGTTCCGAATTGTTGATCTAGCTGGTGCGATTTGAAGTCGCTCGAGTATGCAGGCCCCTAATCTAGATCTAGGTCTGATTTGTTCCGAATTGTTGATCTAGCTGGTGCGATTCGAAGTCGCTCGAGTATGAAGGCCCATAGAAACAGAAGGCAACATTGCTCTTATCTTAGCAATAACGCTTTAGAAATAAAGCCTCAGAGTTACCGACAAAAATGACTACCAGACATAAAGATGTAAGCTTATAACATGAGCTTGTGTGACAATAATTTCAGCCGCTTGTTAGAAAAAATAGTCAGCTTAATGCCACAATGGAGCGCTTCTTAGCAGGTGATCCAAGGAAGAAAAAGAATAGCGTGACTTGTTATTGACATTTTGTTATGATTGCAACGATTCTGTATAACTAACCAAAATAACATTTAGGACATTTACATTCTTTACTGTTCCAAAAGCATCTCTGACAGAATCACCATGAAAAGCAAGAAAAGAAAGTGCAGCACAAGAAAATTATCTGCACAGCAAAATGCCGCTCTATTTCCGTAACTT
>JAWDGP010003821.1:42500-72500 GCA_033675545.1 Elysia crispata
ATGAGACCAGATAAATGTCGGCGCACTAACGGTGACCGGATACAACTTTCAAAAGAATTATTATTATTATTATTATTATTATTATTATTATTATTATTACTACTACTACTACTACTACTACTACTACTACTACTACTACTACTACTACTACTACTACTACTACTGCTGCTGCTGCTGCTGCTCCTGCTGCTGCCACTGCTGCTGCTGCTGCTGCCACTGCTGCTGCTGCTGCTGCTTCTACTGCTACTACTATTACTACTTCTTCTACTACTACTGCTATTACTACTCTCTCTATCAAATGCCCTGTCTGGAACAGACATCGGCGATCATGATTCTCCACCTGTCCCTATCTTTCGTCATCCGCAGTAAGGCTATGTTGTCTTTGTTGTTTCCTGTCACAAAAGAGCTCAAGCTATCAAGAAATGTAATCCTTTGTCTACCTCTGCTTCTTGTACCGTCTATGTTGCCTGTAAGAGATAAAAATTCCAGTCCCTTATGGCGACATATGTGTCCTAAAAATTTCAGTTGCCTTTTCCTTATTGTGTTTATGAGGAATCTCTCTCGGTTCGTTTCTTCTAATATCTATTCACTTGTCCTCTTTTCTTTCCATGTATTCTTACCATTCTCCTGTAGAACCACTACAACTACTACTATTACTACTACTACTACCACTACTACTACTACTACTACTACTACTACTACTACTACTACTACTACTACTACTACTACTACTACTACTACTACTACTACTACTACTACTACTACTACTGCTACTACCATTTTTATTATTATTATCATTAGTTTTATTATCATCATCATCATCATCATCATCATCATTATTATTATTATTATTATTATTATTATTATTATTATTATTATTATTATTATTATTATTATTATTATTATTATTATTATTATTATTATTATTATTATTATTATTATTATTATTATTATTATTATTTTTTTTTTTTTTTTTTTTTTTTACTATTATTACTATTATTATAATATTAATATTATTATTATTATTATTCAAAATACATATTAGGTGACCTATTTGGGCGAATCAAATACACACATAATCGATTTTGGCCATCTTTACGCGTGAACTTGCATTTATCATAGAATGAAAACAGTGAAAACAAAGTCACATTGCAAGAGGCGAAAATTGATAACTTGAGACTGGCTTTAATCATTATTTTTAACCAGGACATATAATTTTTAAAAATAGAAGCAGGTGAAATTGTCATAAGCAAAGGGAATAATGACACAAAACAAAAACACAAGCAGCAGTAATTATAATATTATGAGTAATAACAATGCATTTGATATTTTATTTGGATTGATTGGGAAAAAGCACACACATACACAATGTATGAAAATATCTTTCGCTTAAGTACCGTTATAAAAAAACAGGAAATTACCCTAATCTGTCAAGAGCTGCTTGTGCAACAAATGAAACAAAAAAAAAAAAAAACAGCCCAAAGATATGCTTGATACTGGCTGGTAAAACATTCTTTTGGAAGTTTGATCGACGAGGTGAATTTTTAACACTCCATTATACAATCATTAAAAAACTTATCGTACCCATTAATAATAATGTATCATGAACGAGCTTGCAGACGATCCATTTAGTTCACATTTTCTCCTGGCCATTTTCACCAACCACATAACAGAAACGGAACAACTTTGCCACGTTGGCTACGCAACCGTTTCAAAACTGACGCAGTCACTCATGACTCAAAAAAATAAAAAAAAGGAAAAATGAATTGTCCGTTTACTTCTGGGGCTTCATGAATTCTGCGAACAGCTGTGGAAAGTTAGGGGGCTGACCTTTGAGGGTTATACCACCGTCCACTGCGATAATCTGACCATGGACCATCCGGGCAGCATCGCTGGCCAAGAACAGGATGACCTCGGCCTGCTCCTCGGGTCCGCTAGCCTGGCCCTGCAAAGGCTGCTCCCTTTCAGTTACTAAACCAACAATGTCGACAAAAGCCTGCATCGATTGTTCCAAGTGTCGAGTCAGGCGAGTGGGCACATGGGTAGGACATATGGAGTTGATACGAATACCTATTGTGAGGATAAAAAAATAGAAGTAATTAAAAAAAAAAGAAAAGAAAAAGAAACAAAACGAAACAAAGGCGATTCTGGAGTTTAGGCCTCTGTAAAATAATAGTTCTCTACAAATTTGAAAGCCCTGTGGTAGAATGAAGATGATATTAAAGAAAAACTACAATACCAAAAAAAAAAAAATTAATAAATTGATCAATTTGATGCTCAAGAATGCAATATACTGTATGTAAGTTTGCTTTAGTACAGCAGTTGCGTTTGTATAAACTTGCTTTATCGCTGCTTTCCGTTGTGTGTCACTTGGACCAGCATTTAACGTTGATTTTCGTTAAAGCTCTTCCCCGATCTGATTTTATCTTTACTTTAAATATTTTAAGACTTTTCCAAACGCTCTCGATCGTTTCAGACATCTGGGATTTCTGCCATGTAACCTGGTTTACCTTTTGGGCCGAGCTGCAGGGCGAGACAGCGCACCATGTGATCTAGAGCGGCCTTGCTGATCTGGTAGTTTATCGACTGGCCGACGGGCGCCAGGGACACCACGGACGAGACACACACAACATTGCCTCTGCTCTTCTCGAGGTGGGGCGCTGCGTGCTGGATCAGTTCAATAACAGAGCGCACGTTGGTGTCCAAGTTTTTATTAAAGAGCTCTTGCGTCCAGTCTGCCAACATCTCATTTGTCTTGCTCAAAGCGATTCCGTGATTAGGTACAAGAACGTCGAGGCCGCCAAATGCTTTTACTGTCTGGTCCACAGTATTTTTTATCACAGCAGAATCCCCAATATCGCCCTGGACAGAGATAATCTTGCTCCTGTGGCCAGCCTTCTGCGCGGAGTCCTCACAAGCCTTGACGGCGTCCTGGAGGCGCGCAGCATCCCTGCCACACACGGTCACATTGGCTCCCTTGCTGGCGAACAGAACAGCGGTGGCCAGGCCGATACCCGAGCTAGAGCCTGTCACAATCACAGACTTTCCCGCCAGAGATGCCATTTTTCTTTCTGTATTTTCAGCGACGTTCTGAAATAGGGTGTCGATATAAAAAAAAAATTCTGTGTAATGAACTTAATTGTCTTTACCATCACTTGCGTGATTGGCTAAGAAAGTAGGGGCGTGAACAATTATAAGTATGTTAACCAGATCATTCCAGGCAGCTTATAGAGGCATGAAACGCTTTAGGGTTTACGGAGATTTCCAGCTGATGATTCCGATATATTTTTGGGGGGATTTTATAACTCTTATATAAGCTTATAATTATTCTTCTCTAAAGCCGAAAAATTGATAAGAAAATTGAGGTCTTTGCTTTGATCAATAATTTCAGAATAATAGATATAATTTAGCTTTCACGTTCACTTTTCCCGATCAATCTTAACAACCAGTGACTAATGACCTCATTGCGGCACTCAGGAAGAACCAAGACACAGCAACATGGTGAACATTCTCTATTTTTTTCCCCTACAAAACTCCAAACCGACACATAGCCGCTTAAATACTGAAGTCTCATTTGTACAGACAAGCTAGACCACTGAGTGAATGAAACAATTCTAAATACTCATAAAGTTAGTGAATTTCACGTTGATGCTTACCTAAATTCGATGTCGCAGTAGATATATGCTATAGAAAACAAAATAACTTGGCGAAATTCCCCAGCTGTAGTGGCAAAAATGACTATGAAGTTAATTGTTTTACAAGCTTAGAAGCATGTATCATCGCTAAAAAATTAAGTTATAACAACATGAACCATAATTAATTTTGTATAATCAAACAGATAGAAAGCAAAACAGAATTTATTACAATAAAAAGTAAAGGAGAGTGAAAAGAGAGCAGGTGCGCGTTCAAGGACAGGAAAGAGAGAATAGGAGCTTTAGGAAGAAGCAATAGTAGGCACACATCAAGATTCAACTAAATCTCAAAACAAGGGCATGGTTGGCAGCACTGATTGGCCAATTCAAAGTTGTAGACACGCTGTCTAATAATTTTAATTTGGTTTGACACTTGGACTCCTCCCTTGTGGGGGTGACGGGCGATTCCATTTATTGGAAACAGTGGTGAAGCATCTGGCGAATTCCCGCGATTGGCGATTTTCCCCGTATAAAGGCGTGGCCAGAGTGGCACAGGTTTTCTACATGTAATAATAGAACTATTATTAAAACATCTTTGGTCGCAGGTAATAACATGGGAGAGAAGGGTAGGGTGGGGGGAAAGAAACCACGTGATCGTCTAGTCGTGCCTTGCTCGAGGTAAATGCACAGCCTTGTGTCCTTGATCTCATTTTTCACTAGAAAGCACTGCAGCATTGACTGTCAGTTGGGATTTTAAAACGGTAAACTTCTAGTAAAGCAACTTAGTCCACGTGTTATTTTTTTTAAATCTATTTTACCTAATGAGATTTAAAAAAAAACCACAAACATAATTTTCATTTGACATTGTTTGCTGAAATTTGGACAATTTGAATATAGTGAAGTCTAGTCGATTTTTTTTTTTTTAATTTTTAATTACCTATACCATTATTTATGATTGTGGAAATTGAAATATGTTCATTGTAAAAGGCACTCTGTGCCCATTTTTTTTGGAACATATTGTTTTATCTCGTACACAATTGACAAAAAGGGAAGTGTTTATGAATGTTTGTTTCATATCACTTTTCTTATTTTTTAATGAAAAAAAAATCACTGCGATATACTTCATAAAAAATGATACACTTTTTGTTTTTGTTGAGCTCATGTAAAATCTAGCGTTCAAGCACACTTTGTCAGTATACCCAATTTCCTGGGAAAAGATATAGGTATTTAACATTAAGTTGAGGATGAGCAGCTTTTCCATGGCGACTATAGCGATGTTTTCTGGTGAGGAGTCGACCTTGCGTTATCAAATTTCAAAGTTCTATTTAAGAAGAAGAAGGAGAAGAAAAAGAAAATAGGAAAAAAAGAAAGAAGAAGAGGAAGAGGAAGAAGAAGAAGAAGAAGAAGAAGAAGAAGAAGAAGAAGAAGAAGAAGAAGAAGAAGAAGAAGAAGAAGAAGAAGAGAAGAAGAAGAAGAGGAGGAGGAGGAGGAGAAGGAAAGCGAAGAAGAAAACGTGGAAAAGGAGGGGACGGGGAAGGAGGAGAAGAAGATGGTGATGATGAGGGTGATGATAATGATGATGATGATGATGATGATGATGATGATGATGATGATGGTGATGATGAGGGTGATGATAATGATGTTGATGATAATGATGTTGATGATGATGATGATGATGATAATGTTGTTGATGATGATGATAATGATGTTGATGATGATGATGATGATGATAATGTTCTTGATATTAATCATGGTGATGATAATAATAATTATTATTGTCGTTATTGTGATGTTGATGTCAATTTTGACATCTACAATATAGTTCACTCAAAAGGATTCTTTTTTTTTATTTAGTTAGAAATAAACGCCCCCACCCCCCCCCCTTTTTTTTTAAATTCAAATCGAGATTAATTCACCCAACCAGCCTTTCCTCCTGCATAGCCTGACCATGGAGACTCAGTTTCGAAAGATTCAGAATTTTTTCCTCTCTACTCTAAAGTATCTTTAGCCATTCTAGTGCATTCATCAAACCATGCTGAATCCTTTTTCTGTTCGTCGAACAGTGGTTATATTCACCCCACTGTCTTCTTTCTCTGTTTATTGGAGGTATTCCTCCTTCCCATTTTGTTTTATAAACAGATAGTAGCAATAATGTGATCCAATAACAAAAATTCTTCATCAGACAATGCCATGTATTGTCATTCACTTTGAGAGCGAAGTCAAAATAGGCCTAGGTTTGCTTGCCTAGGCAGGCGAGCAGGCTTTCACTTAAGCCACATATCAACCCAAACCGCGCGAGCTAACTTGGTAAGAGGTCAGCCGCTTGTAGCGGGGAAACCCGCTGAAAATTGCCTGCGCCACTCTGGCCGTGGCTTTAAACACTTTTGGTCGTAATTAAATCTATTAAAAAAGAATCGAATCAACTTTGATTCTCCCCTAGATGTCAAGGCAGTTCGCTTTGCAAGGTTCGCCATCGACAACGGTCCTGCATTTTTTAACCTCTCAGAAGGAGTAATTGATTGGTCTAAGCGCTTTCTACGAATAATAAGATCCAAAAGTTCGGAAGTTTAGAGCCAACTTTGGTGGGGTTTCCTCATTGCTTAGATAAACAATACTTGAAATACAATGCAATTTAAGTCATCTGTATTTGTGCGACTTACCATTCGAATTTGTTGGCATTAAAATTAATATAAATAAATAATTTAAAAAAAAAAAAACGAGAAATACATGAAAATAAATAAATAACTTTAAAATTCGAACAAGTAAAACAAAACAAAATAAGCTTAACACGCACAAAAAAAAAGAAAAGAAAAGAAGAAAATAATAATGGAACGTAAAGTTTAACCTAAACACGTACCAATAGACCGGGAGACGTAACTGTTGAGGAGCAGACGCTGACTTGGAACTTGGGAGCCTCTCGGTGGGACAACAATTTATAGGCCAGCAGCGCAGTCAGAATAAGCAGAACTTAGGCCGACTTTAAACAGAGATAGAACAATTGTAAAGAAAAATAATTAGTAACGATGACTTCGCGAAGATAAAACTGAATTTGCTTCCTCTGACTTGATACTTTGAGTTTTTAAGCTTCGAGATCATTCCTTGCGTGCATTGTTGCATATTTTTTTCTTTATTTAAGAAAATAAAAGGAAAATGGTATGTGCTGAGATGTCATGAAGAGTGAAGCAAGAAATCTCCATTCATTCATTCATCTCATAATGCTTCTTCCCTAATTCAATTTCTTCATTTTGAATGCAGGGCACGTATGTCAAGAAAGATGACAAAGCCGCAGGGGTGTAAAACGACATTCTGATGTTAAAAACTCAGGCAAGCCAAAAAAATAACGCGTTGAATTCTGGCCATGTTGCTCTATTCTCTGGTTCCATGTCATGCCTCAGGAGCAGGGAGATAAACACCGATAAAGCTGGAGGTTCTTAACACTGCAAGATCAATACCGGCCAGGCTTTATTAAGACTGAACCACAAGAAAATTTTACACCAATTCGCTAATTTTCCTAACAAATCACGCAAATTCAGAGCAAGATTTTACTAAGACATTGTGCTGTTAAGGGGTGACAAACTTAAGAAATTTTCTTGAACCTGAGACTAAGTAAACATTATCAGAGGTGCAGGTCATCATAATTTTTTCTCTCTCTATTGAAACTGGATTTGTAAACTTAGGTTTATCGCACCATCCCGACTCATATACTCAATAAAGAAGAAGATGCATATTTTATTGATGAATTTTGTGAACACATGCCCTTCCTCCCGAGTACACTTTGCCGCATCATTACACTCCTGGCATCTCGGGAAAAAAGCTTACATCATAGTAGCTTCTACATCGATTCTCTATAATTAGTTACTGAATATAGAACTAATGAATTATATCAGATTTCGCTACAGATCTACCGTGAGCTTCCGCTCGATAGAGTGTGAAAAACCAGCATCAAGTTATCAGCATTATCAATGTAATTTCTAGAACACGGTGGGTTCGCTGAAGTAGGCTTTAGAACTGTCCGTTGTTTTTCAAGGCTCTGAGGTCGATAATTATGGTACGAACTAAGGTAGCATTTTTGTCACAAACATATTGAGTCACATTATCAGAAACTTTAAGGGAAATCTAAACCCGGCGACCGTTGTTGAATTATACCATATACCATTCATGAACATTTCAAGTTGTACCAAAATTTTCTACACATCACTAAATTGAATTACAATTAAAAATTAAAAAAAACTCAGGAAACCTTAGAAATTATCTGGTTTTTAGAATGTTTAAACAATCCCCAAGCCTAAAGATATCCCTCAAACTTGGGTGATGTGTACCATTACAATGCTTACATAGCGTCTTGTATTCTCTTTATGCTGGTTGCTAATACTCCTGGCTTAAAAGTCATTATTTTTTTTTTGTATCGCCGTTCACATCCTAGTGCCTCGACTTGGACGCCTCGGCTGCTTCTCGGCTGTTCGCTGATAGTCTCCTTCACTGTGTTCGCTGATAGTCTCCTCCACTGTGTTCGCTGATAGTCTCCTCCACTGTGTTCGCTGACAGTCTCCTCCACTGTGTTCGCTGATAGTCTCCTTCACTGTGTTCGCTGATAGTCTCCTTCACTGTGTTCGCTGATAGTCTCCTTCACTGTGTTCGCTGACAGTCTCCTTCACTGTGTTCGCTGATAGTCTCCTCCACTGTGTTCGCTGATAGTCTCCTTCACTGTGTTCGCTGATAGTCTCCTTCACTGTGTTCGCTGATAGTCTCCTCCACTGTGTTCGCTGATAGTCTCCTTCACTGTGTTCGCTGATAGTCTCCTTCACTGTGTTCGCTGATAGTCTCCTTCACTGTGTTCGCTGATAGTCTCCTTCACTGTGTTCGCTGATAGTCTCCTTCACTGTGTTCGCTGATAGTCTCCTCCACTGTGTTCGCTGACAGTCTCCTCCACTGTGTTCGCTGATAGTCTCCTTCACTGTGTTCGCTGACAGTCTCCTCCACTGTGTTCGCTGACAGTCTCCTCCACTGTGTTCGCTGACAGTCTCCTCCACTGTGTTCGCTGACAGTCTCCTCCACTGTGTTCGCTGACAGACTCCTCCACTGTGTTCGCTGACAGTCTCCCCCACTGTGTTCGCTGACAGTCTCCTCCATTGTGTTCGCTGACAGTCTCCCCCACTGCGTTCGCTGACAGTCTCCCCCACTGTGTTCGCTGACAGTCTCCTCCACTGTGTTCGCTGACATAGCTTTGTTTGATGGAATGTCTATGTTTTGGCTCAAGATTTGTCCGAAGGGGTGCCACTGACTTTCAAGGATGGATATTGTGAGGGGTTTTCATTGCATTTTTATACAGAGATTTGTTAAAATAATACCTACGGAAAACGGGAACAGATTAAGCTTAAGATCAAAATACGCCAGATTAAGTTCACCCAAATTCTAGCATAAATAAGAACAAGAATAAAATGTCAGATACCACACATTGTATATATTCAAAATACCTGATATGATATTTAAAAACATGTTTTCATCGAAATCAAACATTTTCTAGACAGACACCTTATAGTTTGAAATTATAGCAGGACCTTAGCAATCTTCACCCACAAGGATCGAACTTCAATACGACCTGGCTCAAACCACTTTCATAAAGTATAGACGTATCAAAAAATGGTGTGTACAGGTGTTTTTACGCCATAAAATTCAATGCGACAGGAGGCGCCACTATAAATGTATTCTCATTGTTTGAGTGTCTTCACCAGCCATTTTCGGTAAAAATAATGAATCTTTAATGTAGTTTTACTTCCATTAGGTATAAACTTTCCCGTTGTAATTTCAGTGTAAATCAAAATTCTTTCTGTTACAGTGCGCCTATCATCATTTCGGTGGTTACAGCACTGATATAATATCAGTTATCGGCCGTTTCTCTCATACAAAATAATTTCAAGCGTGCAGTAAAACAACTTGCAAAATGTGTAACTGTAAGAGGAGAAAGCAAGCTGATGATGATTCTGCATTCCGTTAGGTTCAAGACACCGTCAAACAATATGAGAATTAGAAGAGATATAATAATCATGAAAACAGAATCTAAATTAATGCTGACAGGACCTGCCTTAAAAATTATTAAAGCGGACCAATGCACGCCGCTGTCAGGCAATCCACGGTCTAGTTTAAATCTAGGGAAGTGGAGATAATACCGCTCTCAATGATACAGGGACAAAGTGCCAATCTGTAACTGCAGATCGGGCGCAAGATATGTATACTGGATAGGCTCAGGAGTAGATTGTGTATCGCACCATCATTGTCCTGAGCCACACACCTCCAACCGCTGCTAGCTAAAAGATTGAAAAGCTTCAAGGCTAAATACCGATGCCGTTTTATCTCAAGTCAACTAGTCTAAAGTGTAAACTATAAGCTTTGCGTTGACCGACTTAAAAGATGTTTTAAGCAGAGTAGAGTTACGTCTGAATTTATGAGACGTGCGCATTCAACTAAGCATCGCCCAACGAGGTCAAGACTTCCTATAGTCTTTAGGGGCCTACTCTATAACATCTCTAGGCACCAAGGAGATCCCTTCTCAAGAGGGCCGACAGTGCTCATATTCCTGTGTTTGACCTGTACTGTGATAGCCCCGCTCCCTGTAGGCTTATTAGTAAAGGTTTTAGAAAAGGTCAGAAGCATGAGGCGGTTGTGTGAACTATGGGCCAGGAAATTCGTTTTACAATCATTCTATTGATTTAAGTGTAAACTTGCCCTCTACTTTCTTGTTTCACTTTAGGGTAAAAAGTCGCTAAGAACAACGAACGCGTGATATTACAGTTTCTTGCAGTGACTGAAGGGGTGTATCAGTAAGAAAAAGTCGGTGTGATTTATTTGCAAGATGAGCAGAAATAAAAAGATAGTAACACAATTAGTAGTTTCAACAAATTTTAATCAATTAAATTTAAATTAAAAGTCAAAGGAAAATAGGAATACGTCAATTAAAAAAAAAAATCGGCAAGAAACCAAGAAAGACAGCTATGGCAAGTAAAAAAAAAATTTAAGAAATTCACTTGTGTTTATGAATAATAATAACAACAACAACAACAACAAAAACAACAACAACAACAACAACAACAACAACAATAATAATAATAATAATAATAATAATAATAATAATAATAATAATAATAATAATAATAATAATAATAATAATAATAATAATAATAATAATAATAATAATAATAATAATAATAATAATAATAATAATAATAATAATAATAATAATAATAATAATAATAGTTATAATAATAATAATAATAATAATAATAATAATAATAATAATAATAATAATAATAATAATAATAATAATAATAATAATAATAATAATAATTATAATAATAACAACAACAACAACAACAACAACAATAATAATAATAACAACAACAACAACAACAACAACAACAACAACAACAACAACAACAACAACAACAACAATAATAATATCATCAACATGCAATGAATCAATAATCCTCTTGAGCCAAGCTAATGGAACGGAGGCGAGCACTTTGCTTCGTTGCTTCTTTGCCTCCACTATTTTCTTCTTCTCAATTTCTTTCTTTTTTTTTATTTTTCTCTTCTGCGCAAAAATGTTTATATTTTTTCTGTTACTGAAGTGTATAAAATAGAAGTAAGGTTGTAAATTAAGTTAGAGGACAATTGAAATCTACTTTGAAATACTTTATGTATCGTACTTGCATGCAGTAACTGTGAGGAAAAATGTACTCTCGCTAGGTTACATCTAACAAATGAGTCAAACTATCAATGATCAAATATTTAACAAATGGACAGGAATCCGCACACTCCCAAACTAATTCATTTATGCGACGCGACAACATCGAGGAAGAAAACAAGGCTTTTTGTGGACGAAAAAGATTACAGGCGACAAAATGATATTCTCCAGCAGTGCCCATCAAGGCAGCCTTATCAGAAACTTGCCAAGCTTTTTTGCAAAGCAGGATCAGCTATTGGAAATATCTAAAAATGATCAGGTCTTGAAAAAGACTTCTGCGTTGAGAAGCCTCATGTTTCATATTAAGAGGGATCTGACAGGATCGATTTCCGTGAGCTTCGTACCCAGAATCCAAATGACTCATTGTCAAGAGCTACGCAATCTGTATCATTGCTAAGGAGGAAAAAATAATTACGTGTATATGTATTTGCTTCCGTGCTAGGGGCTATAAAATAAAGTCCTAGACCTGATGCAGCTTCTCCAATATAGAGACCGCAGGGGAAACCTGCAAAATTGTCGCATGAGCCTGGTTTGTATCAGCAGTAGTCGACCAGCACTGTCTGTTTAGCCGTGCACGGTTTTTTATTGTAATGTTTTTTGACATTTGTTTTACGCAGGTGTATCAAAACGGTGCTCATCCCTTCGGCCTACTTGTGAAGTTAAAAAAAAATGTTTGCGTGGAATTCATTGTGTTAAACTCGTATTACAAATGTGGACCAGGGTCATGATAATTTTTAAGACAAAGAAAAGACTTGGGAGCTATATTGAAAGAATCTTGATGAGTGCGAAGCATGAACTTCAAACAAGCAAAAACTCAAAGAAATAGAAAGCTGTAGATTGTGGTTCCCAAGAAGAAGGATATGATGTATCTCAGATACAGCAAAGACTTGGCCATGGTAATTATGAGCAAATCCGTTGGAGACGCAGAACACAGCAATCTTGCTCACAGGCAACATTGGACCACAGTTTGCTGATGGCATGAGGTAGAGAAAGATCGAAAACAATTATACCTGAGTACAATCTTGAATGATGCCAAAAAGAAACCTATGCAGATCAAAGACAAGTACAGTGAAAGTTCTCATTTAAGGGCCAAAGGAAGAAAAAGTAACCCTATGATGGTAAGTAATATGCTGTAACTGGTAAGCTTCCAAAATTCGCCAAGAAGTAACAAACTTGGTGAAGCCAAGCGACGTAACTTAAAATTTACAGACTTTTAGAGTAAATTGCAAGTGCTTATCTTTTCAATAAATCTTAAAACAGCGAGCTCAAATACGATAGGTTCCTACGTGAGTGATTAGTTTATTTACACATGTTAGTTCTTCAATATCCAAATAGTTCTGGCTACTCAGTGATTGCGACTGTAAGATCTTCGCAAAAAATCGTGTTGACATCCGTTCTGTTAATAGTAAACAGATGATAACAAAAATACTCCGAATTAACCACTTGGTGCATTTCTGTATGAAAATATTAATTCCAAAGTGATTTAAGGATAGATTACATATGTGCTATAAGTTACCAATAAGTCATCAAAGTATGACATTTCTTTTACCCTTAGTCCGCGTTCGGTACGAATAGACTATTCACACCCTGATTTGAGAGTTAGACAAGTACGTATTCCAATCTGTTTTCTTAATCTGCATCATTTTATATTCATCATTGTCTGACAATGAGGTGGTGGAAGGGGTGATTTTCCTTATTGCGAGTTGCTCTCCGAAAAAGGGCGTTCTTCAAAAAGATGAAATAGTGTGTCATAATCTGAAAAAAAAAATTCCATTTGAATCCATAAAGTGACGGATGAACAGGAGAAAGTAAGAGAGGGGGAGGGGGAGGAGGAGGAGGGGGAGGAGGAGGAGGGGGAGGAGAAGAAGAAGAAGAAGAAGAAGAAGAAGAAGAAGAAGAAGAAGAAGAAGAAGAAGAAGAAGAAGAAGAAGAAGAAGAAGAAGAAGAAGAAGAAGAAGAAGAAGAAGTTGATGATGATGATGATGATGATGAAGAATGAGAAGGAGCATGAAGACAGATAGGAGAAAGATACTGGGAAAGGCGAAGAGGAAGGAAAAGAAGAAAGCGAATTAGAAAGAACAAAGGAGGAAGAAGAAGAAGAAGAAGAAGAAGAAGAAGAAGAAGAAGAAGAAGAAGAAGAAGAAGAAGAAGAAGAAGAAGAAGAAGAAGAAGAAGAAGAAGAAGAAGAAGAAGAAGAAGAAGAAGAAGAAGAAGAAGAAGTGATGATGATGAAGGTAATGATGATGATGATGATGATGATGATGATGATGATGATGATGATGATGATGATGATGATGATGATGATGATGTTGATGTTGATGATGATGATGATAATAACACCAGCGATAATGATAATGAAAATAGTAATGATAATAGTAATGGTAATAATAATGATAGAGATGATAATGATAAAGATATGGTAAAGATGCTTATGATATTGATAAAGATAGTGGTAATAATGACAAAATATAAATAGTGATGATAGAGACAAGGACAAAGAAAAAGAAAATATTTTGCAACATTTCATCTTTATTAGTTGCTTTGACAACAGATTTCTAAGTGACTTACACCCAGTTGTGAATTACAGCCATAGAAGTTTCAAGGAAAAGAAAGCAAACTAAATTATTAAGAAAAGAAAAATCACTACTGGTACTGTCAAAATGAACACCTACAGGCCTCGATTTCACGATTGGTCGTAAAAAAGCCACTGTCGATCTTTGTTAGGAATGCCAGTTGTTATTATCCTCAAAGGAATTTATTGTTTCTTTATGGTATTTCTGGTTATCATCAAATTTTATAAATTGGTTGTTGATTTCTTTTACTTAGTAAAACAATAGTTTTTATTTTACTGTGTTATTTCTTTAAATTATATTTTTTTTGGTCATTGAAGTAGAACATCAATTAAAATCAACTTTGACTTTTCATAGCTTCTGAGTAATTTTATGGTTGCTGTTGTAAACATTCCTTATTGAAAGTTGAAGAATTCTGAGTAAGTACGTTAGTTCGTTGAATTGAATCAGAAGCCTGCAGCTATATCTCCATCAATATTTATAGATATTATGGCCTGGTCTAAGATGGAATTTTACAATTTAATTAACCTCTAAATGAGTTATAGATCTAGAGAATCTTCGTTCATATTCTGTAGATCAAGATTAGGCCTGCTTACGTTTAGCCTAAAAATTATTAAGATCATATGGCAGGCTCGTTTCAAAGAAGTTGCTTAATTTAAAGTCAAATAATTGTAATTGCAAAATTATCTCGATCTTGCTCTATGTGAATTTTAGTATTTTTTAAAACAGATCTAGATCTAGCTCTAGGCCTAGATCTATATCTTTATCATTTTACGGTGAAAATGGGCTTTTAGCCTAAAGATAGGCCTACAACACCTCGACATTATATTATAGGCGTCGTTGGCTCGTCTAAAGTGGGTCTAAATTTGGCAACTGATTCATTTATTTCTATCAATTTTTATCAATAATAATTTGTATCATAATATATGCTGCTCAATGTACAGGCTTTGGTTTATGCCTGTTAGCAAGCAACTATGACTTCGGCTTCAAGTCAACATTGAACGATCAAGTCTCAATTTGAGGTCTAGACTTTCATAACATTTCAGTAAAGTGAACATTATTTTTATCTTTGATTCTATTCCCTACTACATGTTAAATTAGACTTTTCTACTTTTTTTAGGGAAGAAATAGGATCATGTCATGTAAACAGTCTTCATATTGGAATGCACAATTATATAACCCATAACTGATTTCAATTAGACCTACTTGTTATAGATCTTTCTTCTTCTTGTTTTCAACAGTCAGTTTAAAATATTTTTCACACTAAGTTAACATAATGTAAAATCAAATTCCATCAGTGCAAAAAGATTAAAATGCTCTTACAGTAAGGAGCCCAGCCCATTCAATTCTGGAGCCAGGGTTCAGGTTGGAACTCTCCAGTCATGTTCCTTTATCCATTGTTTTTTTTTTAATAAGGATTTACAGTTTACCTATCTTACAAAACTTTACACAGTAGAAGTAAAGGCTTGCTGTCTGATTGGTAAGGAAAAGACTAGAATTCCATAATGCAATGGCTGGGGAAAAGGAGAATACAGTAGAATCACTTTAAACCAAAATTTTGGGGCCCTTTGAATTCATTTCGGTTTTAAAGCATTTTGGTTTAAAGCAAGTTTTGTTTTCGGTCATCTTTCAGGGGAAGTAACCGCTATTTCTGTTGCCTTGCCAATAACAACTGGGCCTGACAATGGAACATACATTGCCCTGGCTTGTCGAAACCAGAGAAACACTGCTTCTTCCAGCTCTTCATGACTGCAAAGTTTCATTTTCTTGGTAGTCAGGCAAAATTTCGAATCTTCACGAGCCTTCTGGAAATTCTCCCTGTCTTTCAAAATTGTATTTGTAGACAGCGTTGAGTTTGGGATGCTATGTTTTTTTACAGATCTCTGTCTTCGATAGGTTCTTTTCATCCACTTCGGATAAGATTTTCAGTTTAAATTCCAATGTGTAATCAGAGTGCTTTCTTTTCGACATCTTAGAGCTGGATAAAGCTAAATGTTGAAAACTATCGCAAGTTGTAGGCCTAACGCGAATTAGAAATTAGAGTACATGTACTGATCAGTAGCACTGCGTCGATGTTCAATGCCGGCGATGTAAAAACTGGGACTGTGGCGGTGTGTGTGTGTGTGTGTGTCACGGTGCCTGTCCCCCCATGTTGAAGAACATACAACTGCTTTACAAAGAATGCAGTATCACTGTCACTAGTGTCAGTATCAGTGCATCGGACAAAGAAAGAAGGCTCCGTGTGTCTATCTCTACCGTCTCACAAAGCACTAGACCTCTATTCACACACATACACGCGCGAAAGCACAACCACTGACTGCGCGAGCGAGACGGTGCAGTGGCGACCCCTTGCGTGAATGTCCACTCACCATCGCTTACCACCGCCACCACCCCTCCTCATTCCCATTCTTCGACTGTGTGCTTGCAGGTCTAGTGCTGGGCTTGATTGGTGTGCCCCTCCCCACCCCCCATCAGCTATTAGATTGTCAAAAAACACCTACTCTTCCCTTGACACAATTACGTGTACCAGGCATTGGGTGTGTTTTGATTTTTTTTCCCTCTGGGTTAATAAAGAGAAGGGGAAAATAGAGAAAAGTTATTTCGATTTAAAGGTAGTGCCGTTTCAAAGCATTTGGTTTATCGCGGGAAAGGGCACAAAGGCAAAGAGGAAATTCGCACAATTTATCTATTTTTTTTCGGTTCATCAAATTTTTCGGTTTAGTGGCTTTCGGTTTAAAGTGATTCTACTATATTTTATATAACTTAAAACAAAACAGAAAAATGAAAAAAAAATCAATTTTCATGAACAGATTAATCTAATGTTTTTAACACAAGACTAAGAACCCGGCTCTAAATTACTTTTATTATATCTAGTTTAGGAGTAGACAGTGATTTAAAAAGTCACAAGGGTACCAAAGAAGAATAGAATCTAAGAATGGAAATTTAGATCTACAAGACTGAGAACAAAAGCAGGTGTTGAGGTGTTCACTGTGGAGCCTCAGGTAATATTCATTCATGTAGATCCCCCCACAATATAGTTTTTTCCCATAATTGATGTCAAATCCAGACCATGGTTGTATCGGAAGTTTCTGTTACTGTGAGGAAAAGTATAGTTTTTACTTTAAGAGACATACGAATGACAACTCTTTGTAAACATAACTCATCTTTCAGTTCCATTGGTCATTGGTGCTAATTCAGTAGGGTTGTTTTTTTTTCAGTTCATTTTGCTCTTCAGGATACAAATTGCTATCTTTAAGAAATGGATAGACAGTTGCATCTCTAAGACTATTCACAATGGACCAGTACAACATTCTCGGTCGAATTGGAGAGGGTGCTCATGGCATTGTGTTAAAAGCTAAACATATAGAGGTAAAACAGTTAATTGATCTCTACTTTTAGTTGAGTTTTTTTATATTTTAAGAAGCTTTTAAAAAGTCTATATGAAGGGACAGTGTTTAAAATTTATGAGAATACTGTCAATGCTAAACTTAAAGTGTCATTATTTTTTACAAAAAAAAGGTAAGTTGCAACGTACTGACTCGAGAAAGCAAAATGTGAATTTTTTTTTTTTGGCGACAATGAATATGCAAAAGAACACAATAATGATGAATCATATTTATTTCAACCAATTTTTTAGCTTTCTAGATAGTTTGTATTAATTTCTTTAATATAATTATCTTTAAACGATTGATTATCATTTCAGAGTGGAGAGGTAGTGGCTTTGAAAAAGGTTCCCCTGAGAAATCATGAAGAGGGTATCCCAAACACAGCTCTGAGGTGAGTCCAATGTTTGCTGAGAGATGTTCATGCAATCTGGTACAAGTGAAGAGAGTACAGTTTCATACAGCTTTGCATTTTGACCTTTTGCTAATGCCATTCTCATTATGATAAAAGTAAAATAAGTCTACGACAGAGATTGGCAATCACAGAAATGTTCACAAACATTCCAAACAGCTTAACAAAATAGCGTGAAGTTGCTTGTTTTTTTTTGTTTTTTTTTTTTGGGGGGGGGGGGGGTTGTTTGTTTTTTTTTGACAATTATATTACATGGTAAAGACTAAAGTTTGAAAATTAGTGAGTTAGTGTATTCAGTTCTGGTTATTCCTCTTTTAGCCCACATGTGCAATGTCTGATGATGTAAAGCTTACTGTTTGTCTTTCGCTCCAGAGAAATTAAAGCTCTTCAAGAAATTGAGAGCAACCCTTATGTAAGTATTTCAATTACTTACTTTTGCATAAGACTTGAGAGTAAAAGATTTTTCTTATTTTTTACAGTTCTTTTACGAAATTCTCAATCCTTTAATGTCAATTTTCTAAGTTACTTGTCTCTGTGATTTTCAACTTTAATTCTTAATTGTTATGAAATACAACAAGACAAGAATTATGGTTAGAGTCAAATCAAAGTAAGGACATAATCTGAGGCTCTCATAAACTTTCTGAATTGGAGTATATCAAAATTATATATCACTTTTTTATTGATGTTGTAAAGAATACTTGAAATAGAACTACTCTGGACGTAAAAATGTTGGAGTTTTAATTCTTTTTGTAAGCTATTAAAGGATAGGGATCTTGCTTTTTCTTTCAAAGGCTCAAAATTTCAACAATTAAATCTATTTCTGATTCAGTCTGACCCAATTTTATCATTTATTGAAAACTAATTGTGTTGCCCATATAAATTCAATACAATAAAGCCCTTCAAAATTTCAACAATCTGTGGCCAGGTTGTACGTCTGCGAGAAGTTTTTCCTCATGGAACGGTCATTGTGTTTGTGTTTGAGTTTATGTTATCTGACCTGAGTGAGGTGATCCGTAAGGTCGAGAAGCCTCTTACTGAGGCCCAAGTCAAATCCTACATGCTCATGTTGCTGAAAGGAATAGCATTCTGTCATGAGAACAACATCATGCACAGGGTAAGTCAACATTGTCACTATCATCTTCATAGCATATAATTTAACAATTGGTTATCATGTTTGGTTTATGAGGCTCATATCAATATAGAGAAAAATTTAAAAGACCCCACTTTTGTGCTTCTCAAAAAACTGATGTATTTGTGACAATGTAGATAAAGGTTATGAGATACCTAAAGACTGTCCATTTCCCACAATATAATTTCTATCTCTTAACAGACAAAAATCACTGATATCCTGATAGTAAAGTGTTCCTGTCTGAAAGTGATACATATCTTACCTCTAGCCTAATTTGCCAATTAGTTTGTCTTTGAAGGAAATAATATTTGTTATTAGGCAATGAAGGATTAAATCTTTTAGACACTTGACAATCATAATCATTAGTCGACTTGCAGTACAACTCTGCATTTTTCAGGACTTGAAGCCAGCTAATCTACTCATAAGTGCGACTGGTCATCTAAAGATTGCTGACTTCGGACTGGCGCGAGTGTTTCAGAATGAAGGAGATAGGCAGTACAGCCATCAAGTGGCCACCAGGTGATTTGAGTCAAATGTAATTTATGATTTGCCATTGACCAAGTCAAAATTACTCTGATATACTGTTGTAACATATGCAAAGATGTAAACATGAAGAATATGATTGTATTTTTTGTGCTTTACAAAAAAAATTTATGGAAGATTATCAAGTTTCTTTTTATTACCTCGTGAAATAGCATGGAAAAGAGGAAGAAAACCCTGTTTCAGATGATATTTTTCTTAACTCAAATTTTCAATAATTGAGGAATAACCATAGTATTATATGTAATAAAATATAGATTGTGAAAGAGAAGTTTTCTTCCACAGAGCAAGTATGTCTATACTTTATTCCTGCAATGATCTTGTCATCTGATGCACATTCTCCAAAAGCCATTTTTCCTTTTTATCAAATGAGCATTTTTATATTATTATCTCTTTCACTGGTTCCGCACACTGGGAGACTGCTTTCTTTCCATTTGTTTACAATCTTTTGTATTTTTTTCTTTTTAAAATTTTAGTGGAAATATTCACATTAAATATCACTTCAATCTCTAGATCTAGATTCAGGCCGCTGTTAATAGCAGCTATTTAATATGCTGGATAATTACAAATATCTAAGTGCCATTCTAGATAAAGCATTTAATTCTCTTCACTTTTATGTGTTATGTTTGTGTGTTTCAGTTTGTTGTTAATAATGAAAGGAGTGTTTTAACAGAGTAAATAAAAATAAGACATAAGTGGAAAAAACCCCACTAGAAACAAGGAAGAGAACTGAACAGTTTGAGAGTTAATTCATGACTGAAAAAGAATAGCAGATAATTTATTGTTAGTTTTAAAACAGTTCAAAGGAAGCTGAAAAGATTTTTAGAAATGGATCATTTTTTTATTTATTTCAGATGGTACAGAGCTCCTGAACTACTCTACGGGGCTCGCAAGTATGATGAAGGAGTTGACATGTGGTAAGCGCTAAAAAGGATGTCAGTTTCGAGACTTAAGCAAACTCAATGGGGAATCATGCTTTTAAAAGTGCTTTGCAATGTTTAAATATAAGAGCAGATGCAACCTGAGTATATTGCTGGTTTATCTTTGTACAAACATGTGTATATTTCTTGAAACTTTCATTTCTGTTAGCTTTCAATATTTCTGAAATAATTTTTAGTTTCATGGTTTTAAAATGCATAGATAATAGAGTATCATAAAATTGAAATGGATTTTATTGGTTTGTTTCTAAAGCAATGTTTTATGTGGGGTTACGTCAAATGGTCATTCATTGTTTGTGTAACACTGTTAAAGATCAACCCGTTGTAATGAAATTTTAAACTCCTAAAGCAGATTGAGCGTAACTATTTTTACTGTCCTTCTCTCTGCATACACAGGGCTGTTGGGTGCATATTTGGAGAGCTCTTGAACAACTCTCCCATTTTCCCTGTAAGTTTTTCAAGACTTGTAGGACATGGTATATTCCAGCATAATAGTTATAGCTACAACTTGTGGCTGTTTAACAGCTGCCAGAGCTACTGTCTTTAGGGTTTATAGAAGGTATTATTATACTATTTCTAGTGCTACCTACTATCAGTACTTGCTGTGTTACACACACTACATGTAACATAAGAACTGTTTAAGCATATTTTGTTTCATATTGCTTTTAATGTTTTTGCCAACAATAAGTTATTGAGTGGGAAAAAAGTGGGGAGGAGATAACAAGAAAGCTAGAGTGACAGTCTTTGACAAAGACTGAGGTTAGACTGATGAAGATTGCATGTAGCTTTTTTCACAAAATAATGGAGAAAGACTTTTGTTTATCCTTAAGTTTTTTGCTTGGACAAGGCTTTATGAACAAAAAGTTTGCCAACACAGACCTGACTCTCATTAAATTCTTTTGACAGATAGCTTTTGCTTCACAATTTTTTAAAATTTCTTTCATTTCATATTTCCTTACCAAACCTTTATCTTTCCCATTTCAGTTACGTTATCCCAACCAAATTATAAGGCTATTAATGTTTGACCCTAAACTAAAACTTACCACATTTTTATTCCTTGAAAGATAATCATCAGACAATTATTTCTTGACTGACTACTAAAAAAAGTCATCATTCAGTGTTGCTCTTATGTCATTGAAACACTCGCATTTTAATGATTTGAAATTGTGCGCAACTGAGGTAATAACATGATATCACTCTTCTCCTTAGCTTTATACTCATTATTTTCAATTTGTCATGGGTTGCTGATAAAGTCTAGGAATTTTTTTTATTTCTTCCTAATGCAGGGTGAGTCAGACATAGAGCAGTTGTGTTTGGTCATCCGCATGCTGGGGACACCCAATGAGAAAACCTGGCCTGTGAGTTTATCACTTGGGCTGCTGTACATGCCAACAAATATAATGTTTTTAGCAATTTTTCATTTGTGTAAACTTTATTGTCAGCACAGTATATTTTTTTGTCATGTATGATTTCTGCACTTTGCATCTATAACTAATATATAATGGGTTAAGATTACTCTACATCGTTTTATGAACCATTATAACTCTCTTTGTGCAACTGAATATTTACCTTGGAATAATGGGGAGGTCACAGGTATATTAAAAAGTGTCAGAAATGAAATAAAAGTGTTTGTAAGACTCTACTTATACTGATGATTTTATTAATTATGAAACAAACATTGCTGTTTGTTTTTGTTTTTGTTTGTTTATTGTCAGTTCCTTCCTTTGATATACAACAGAGACATTTTGGATTATAGGGGAATTTGTATGCAGTTACTTCCCATATTTTGTTCTTTTCACAAAGATTTTTCATTTGATAATGACATCTACCAGGGCATGTCCAAATTGGATCTTCCAGACTACCATAAGATCTCTTTCCCCGACCAGCCACCCATCCCCTTGGAGGAGATTGTGCCTGACGCATCAGAGGAGGCCCTGGCTCTGCTCAAACAGTTCTTGGTGTATCCAAGCAAGCAGAGAATCTCGGCCAAAAAGGTGAGATGTCATTCTGTAAAGTCTTCACATTGCAGTGAAAGAGATACTGGGATTCCAGAATTGATAATGGTTTAGTTGAGCTAGACTTTTGCCTATTGTTGTAAAGAAAAGCTTGTGGCCTTGTGCTCTGATAAGTTTAATTTTTTTGTTTGAGAAGGATATTCTAAACGTACAGCATGTTGTTGCTATTGATGTAATGGTTGTAATGTCATTTTATTAACTATTATAATACTAACAGTTAAGCAAGTGTTCCTGTCTAAATGAAAATTGTGACAGCCTTCTTGTCTCTATTGTTTTTTTCTCTCTGAATCAAATGAGAAGGCAATTTAATAAGTTATGAAACAAGAGTATTGTCGTCTCCCTATCAGCATCAACATCATAGTCTTTCTCACCCTGGCTCGAGTTATTGGCCACCAACAAATCCTCACCATCTTTCCCTATCTCGTGCTAGTTTCTTCACCTCTATCCATGTCCTTCCAATTCTGATGCTGCCCTTTACCTCCAAGTTCCACTTGGACTTCCCCTTGCTCTTTTGTCTCAAGGATTCCAATCCAGTGCCTGTTTTGTAATGTTTTTGTCTGACTTCCTGAGAGTATGACCAATCTATTTTCAAAATCTTCTTCAGATTTCATCCATTACTCGTAGCTGCTCTTTTCTTATCCAAACCTCATTTCTGACCTTATCTGCCCGTTTTATCCTAAGGAGCCACCTCTCTGGATCTAATCCAAATCCTATCAAACATAAGCAAAGCATGGCTCTATTTCTGTTTTCATTGACATGTCATAGGTCTTCCCTGACGAACTGAATCTGCTCTATGCTGATGATACCCAATACATACAGGTCAGAGAAGATTAGAATAGATTCCAACAAATAGAAAAAAGTATATTGGAAAGAGAATGAGAATTTTTTTTTACGTTAGAATAAAAACAAAGAAGGTTAGAAATAGATTGACTTTATTTGCCAGTTTTATCTCCCCTTGCCACTCATCCATTATTCATTCCCTTCCCCAGGCTCTTCTGCATCCTTACTTCTTCACCGAGCCACTTCCTGCCCACCACTCAGAGCTTCCAATCCCTCAGCGCAGCAGCAGACGCAGTGGCCTACAGCTCAAACACCAGGCTCATGAGTATAATCTGGACACACCTATCGGGGATTCCCTTGTTGACCCAGACCTGCTAGCTCCCCATGTGATTAAACTTAACTAACTATAAACAAAAGAACTAATCTAAAGAGCCGAGAGCCTAACATGCATTGGAAGTCTTGTGCTCTTTGCTTGCATATCATACATGAATCCTCTGTTCACAGTGGATTGTTTATGCTTTTAGACTGTGGGCATTGTCCACTCAGAAGGAGAAACTTAAACAAAGTTGGGAAAAAAATTGACAATTATAAATTAATTATGAACTAACATGGCAATCTTGGAAAGACTACATCAGTTTCTCTGTAATTCACGCATGCAGTCCAGTCAATGTCTCTACAGTGCTACATGTAGTGCTCCTGGATGTAGAATAAATGCAGCTTTTTTTATCAAAGTTGAACAGAGTGAATGAAGCAACACTGCCTACATGCATGCCCTTAGAAATATCATCACAGTCAATAAAGTATACTTTTGCTACCTGATTTATGTGCATTAGTTGTGAGACAAATTTGTATTAAATCTTTTATTGTAATACAAGGAAATACTTATGACCTTTACTCTTTATCAAAGGAGGTATTTAGATTTTATCATGTAAGAAATATGGCTAGAATGAGTTCAAGTTAACTAAAGCTGTTCATTCGTATAATTGAATAATGTAAATATGTAAATACAATGCTCTTTTATTTGTTAAGATGTATTATTTATTTCTGTATTTGAATGTAACCGCATGGAGAGCAACTCTTTATGTAATCTTTAAAGATCATCCAGTCGTACATTGAGGGTGTGCAAAAACAGTCATCTAAAAGAGAACTTCATAACAAACTTTCTTGTGGGTGTTAAAATTTAAAAAATTGGCTTAAGTGCTAGCACTATCTCAGGCTATCAAAACTGCGTATTAAATTTACTTTCTACACTCAACATTTTCGAAGTATTGAATTCTTTAAGGTTTTATCCAAATCAGTTCTTTGCTGATAAAAAAGGAACAAAATTCATTTTTGACTGATTTTAAATAGATAAAAAAATAGTTTATTCTTTTTTTTTTTTATTGATTCCGAAGGATGCTATTGAGATTTTTTTTTCAGTGTAAAAAATTTTGTGGGTTTGGCATCCAGATCAGTTAAAAAAAAATTAGGCTATGGAAGAGCAACATTTGAAAGCAGATCTATCTCTTTTATTTTCATTATTTTAGTACTTCAAAATTTCTTCAATGTTTTCTATGGTTTATAGCAATTGTAATAATTTTTCACCCTTAAGAAGCTCAGAAATATGTGCTACTCTTAACATTGTTGCCATTAAGTGTGAAAGAAATTTCTAACATGATGAGGTGCTTGCATGACATCATCGATTGTTGCCATGTGTTATTTTATTTTATATTATTGGCCACAATGTGATAAATAAATATCCCATGAGCATCAGAAAAAAGTATATTTATACAAGTGTGTATGTGAGTGTGTATTTAGAGAGAGGAAGAGAGAGACAGAGAGACAGAGAGAAAGAGAGAGAGAGACAGAGAGACAGAGAATTGTCATGGGTTACTATAATGCAAGAGGGTTTTTTTTTAAATTTTTTAATTTTATTTTTTTTGCATTAACTCCAAAGATAAAACCTGTATGTTTAGAGAACTTAAATCAAAGAAGCTCACACAATCTCCTCAAACCGATTTCACTGCATTGAAACATGGTTATACTATGGTTATATCTGGTTTTTTTTTTCAACCTTGATTAAAATAGAACGTATGAGATAAAATTTCTGGCAAGTAGATTTTTTTTTTTTTTAATTTTTTCTCAAGTTAGAAAAGGGAGTGATAGAGAGAGAGAGAGAGAGAGAGAGAGAGAGAGAGAGAGAGAGAGAGAGAGAGAGAGAGAGAGAGAGACAGAGAGAGAGAGAGTGCACAAGAGGGAAAATGATTCTGCTTCAGGACCTTATACAATTATAGTAATGATGAAAGTCTTTGTGGACCTGTTTATTGTTTAAATTTTGTGCCAGTAGCGGTACTTGCACTGAAACTGACAAAGTAAAGATGCAACAACACAACTTTTTATTGCATTGGCCTGGAGCAAACTTTCATACACTTTCAAACTTCACTGTTTTCTTTTTAATTAATTGAAAAATACTGTGAAAATAGAGTGCCCCCCCAAAAAAAAAGACAGTAGCAAGACTAATAGTAGGAATAAAAATAATTCCTTCATACATGTGGAAGACTGCAAGAGAAGTCCTAAAAAACTTTATAGTGTAAGTCTGAAAAGAACGATAACTCCGCTATACACAATGCACGCTGACAGGGAAAACATGAGTTCTTCCCCATGTTGTGAGCCCTTGGTCCTACTGACTAGGGCGTTGGCCTAACCTCACGAGAGGCTGTGGGTTAGTCACGGCCATGGCGACATTTCGAAATCCTGCAGGGTGCGGTCAGCAACGACAGGATTTGAGCAGGCAACACAATCTACCCAGAGTATTCTGGTCTATTGTCGGCTGTGGGTGGGGGAGAAGACAAGGCTGGCTACTGTCGAGGGCGTGGTAGATTCACCCATATGTTCTTTTGATACAACTTTTCTTTTGGCCATTATGATTGAATTCGTTTATTGCAATTGCATTTTAAAGATCTATCCAGATTTTACATGTATTTTTGTTCTTTTTTCGGGAAGGCAGACTCTACAATTGCTTCGTGTACTTATCATTCTTTACTTGGGAAGGTTAACTTGCAGATTATAAATAGTCACTATTCTATCAAGGCATACATAGTCCAGATAGCACAGAGTAAAGTGGCACTTCTATCCCAAATGGTGCTTTTTTGACTCATTGAATGTGAATTCTGGCATGGATTATCATCTTAGCATCTTAAAACTATGTATTTACAATGCTAAAAGAGTTAGGCAACCAGTGTAAAAAAAAAACAACCAAACAATCCTAATATCTGAGTGCAGTGAAGTTTGATACCCGGCAACACTTGATCGATAAACAAGTATTATACAAACATGTGGCAGGGGGTAACTTCCTCCATGTTACATCGAGCAGGTCTCGTTTCTCACTCATTCTTTATCACTTCACAACTTAGGAGTGTTGAGCTATTTATAATTTATCACGAAACCACATCCTCTAGTCGAACCAACCGTTTTGTCATTTCAAAGGGGAAAAGATGCCTGAGTCTAATTGAAAAAAAAAAAGGAGAAGGAGAAATTAACAAAGGGCAGGGGAGATAATTCTGTGAACTCATAACAGGATATAGTCCGTCCACTGAGGAGTGATCTCGGGACTGTCTTGGCAAGGAGCCAACCTGCATATGGCTAAGCTAAAAAGAGTTTATAGTCCGGCCTAGACCCACCCTTGGTGAGGTTAGAAATCCCAACTCAATAAATTCTCAAATTTCAGGTCGAGAAACCGCACCTCGTGACCACCAAAGCCCATCTGTGTTTTGGCAGTTTCCAAAGGGATGATATTATAATCCCTCTTCTGGTGGTTGCGACCAATGGTTCCAGTTCGTGCCAGTGGTTCTTTGGTTCGTTCTGCGATCTCTAAGTTTCATGGAGAATCTTATACGGATATATGGCAGCTCGAGGTCTAGTCAAGGATGTGGATGACTAGATGGAATCCGACTTATTCCATTTGATGGCTCTCCATTTGAATCAAATCCAATAAACTCCTCATTCTAACATGTCAACGCACAACCGATGAAGCTCTATCCATTCCTTCTAGGATATGACAATTGTGAATACTAGCCTGGCTGAGAACAGGCGCATGTAATGCCTCGCCTCATATCCGCAAGAGAAAGATACATTCCAAAGATCATAAAATCTTCAAGGGGTTCTGTAAACGGGTCAAAAGAAGACCTTGAAAATGACATCATGTCGTGCGGATTGCACGAGGCAGCCTTGTCGTCGTAACTTATTTCTGGTGTTCCTACTTCGTGACGGGCAGGCCGACACGATTGTGTGATCTCACATGTTCGTCACTCAGACTTTACACACATACACATACACACATACACACACATACACACATACACACACATACACACACAGAGAGAGCGAAATCTTAACCTTAAATTAAAAGTGATTATGAACTTTATAAAAGACACAAAAACAAATCTCAAGAGGACAATCTGGCTGAAGGCCATTTGGGATCGTTCGAGTGGAAACAAGTATTTTTAGAATTTTTTTGAAAAGATTGCCAATTTGTATGGCAAGGTTTTCATTGCTGTTTAGACCGATGACAGGAACCTGTTTTTATCTCATGTTATTATTTGCTGTAGTTTTCCTTGATCATAGAGCTGCAGTTTTCTAATTTTCAAGAGCATAATGGACAATTGCACGCAAGAAAGGAACGAAAAGGCTATGGTGTGGAATTAGGCATGCAGGCAACCTTAACTTAGCTCTGCAGGTCACATTCTTTATTAGGTAAACAAAAAATAATATTAGATATATTAAACTTGTTTTATTGCAATCCAACATGCAAAGTTAACATATTAAACAAACCATTTCAAATACATATTGATTACAAATATCTTTTGTAGGAAATAATGCAGACGAACTCTTTTTTTTTTTCTTTTCTTATTTTAAGTATTCCTCTGTTCACCCCATTATAATTTTTTAATAAATCAAAAATCCAACCACAAGTTTCTGCAGCATATAAGAAGAGACCCTGGTGGGGCTGATAATTGTGGCAATATTGATGTGGTGGTTGGTGCTGCTAGTGATGTTGGTGGGGCTGATAATTGTGGCAATATTGATGTGGTGGTTGGTGATGCTGGTGGGGATGATAATTGTGGCAATATTGATGTGGTGGTTGTTGCTGCTAGTGATGCTGGTGGGGCTGATATTTGTGGCAATATTGATGTGGTGGTTGCTGATGCTGGTGGGGATGATAATTGTGGCAATATTGATGTGGTGGTTGGTGCTGCTAGTGATGCTGGTGGGGATGATAATTGTGGCAATATTGATGTGGTGGTTGGTGATGCTGGTGGGGATGATAATTGTGGCAATATTGATGTGGTGGTTGGTGATGCTGGTGGGGCTGATAATTGTGGCAATATTGATGTGGTGGTTGGTGCTGCTGGTGGGGATGATAATTGTGGCAATATTGATGTGGTGGTTGGTGCTGCTGGTGGGGATGATAATTGTGGCAATATTGATGTGGTGGTTGGTGCTACTGGTGGGAATGATAATTGTGGCAATATTGATGTGGTGGTTGGTGATGCTGGTGGGGATGATAATTGTGGCAATATTGATGTGGTGGTTGGTGATGCTGGTGGGGCTGGTAATTGTGGCAATATTGATGTGGTGGTTGGTGCTGCTATTGATGCTGGTGGGGCTGATAATTGTGGCAATATTGATGTGGTGGTTGGTGATGCTGGTGGGGATAATAATTGTGGCAATATTGATGTGGTGGTTGGTGCTGCTAGTGATGCTGGTGGGGATGATAATTGTGGCAATATTGATGTGGTGGTTGGTGATGCTGGTGGGGATGATAATTGTGGCAATATTGATGTGATGTTTGGTGCTGCTAGTGATGCTGGTGGGGCTGATAATTGTGGCAATATTGATGTGGTGGTTGGTGCTGCTAGTGATGCTGGTGGGGCTGATAATTGTGGCAATATTGATATGGTGGTTGGTGCTGCTAGTGATGCTGGTGGGGCTGATAATTGTGGCAATATTGATGTGGTGGTTGGTGCTGCTAGTGATGCTGGTGGGGATGATAATTGTGGCAATATTGATGTGGTGGTTGGTGATGCTGGTGGGGCTGATAATTGTGGCAATATTGATGTGGTGGTTGGTGATGCTGGTGGGGATGATAATTGTGACAATATTGATGTGGTGGTTGGTGCTGCTAGTGATGCTGGTGGGGCTGATGATTGTGGCAATATTGATGTGGTGGTTGGTGATGCTGGTGGGGATGATAATTATGGCAATATTGATGTGATGGTTGGTGCTGCTAGTGATGCTGGTGGGGATGATAATTGTGGCAATATTGATGTGGTGGTTGGTGCTGCTATTGATGCTGGTGGGGCTGATAATTGTGGCAATATTGATGTGGTGGTTGGTGCTGCTGGTGAGGATAATAATTGTGGCAATATTGATGTGGTGGTTGGTGATGCTGGTGGGGATGATAATTGTGGCAATATTGATGTGATGTTTGGTGCTGCTAGTGATGCTGGTGGGGATGATAATTGTGGCAATATTGATGTGGTGGTTGGTGCTGCTAGTGATGCTGGTGGGGCTGATAATTGTGGCAATATTGATGTGGTGGTTGGTGCTGCTAGTGATGCTGGTGGGGCTGATAATTGTGGCAATATTGATGTGGTGGTTGGTGATGCTGGTGGGGATGATAATTATGGCAATATTGATGTGATGGTTGGTGCTGCTAGTGATGCTGGTGGGGATGATAATTGTGGCAATATTGATGTGGTGGTTGGTGATGCTGGTGGGGATGATAATTGTGGCAATATTGATGTGGTGGTTGGTGCTGCTGGTGGGGATGATAATTGTGGCAATATTGATGTGGTGGTTGGTGCTGCTAGTGATGCTGG